>VKOC01000205.1:0-16163 GCA_009364415.1 Spea multiplicata
TTCCTTCTCTCCCTTCTTTTTTCCTCCTTCCTCATTTCTTCCCAATCTTTCACCCATCCATTCCATCTTATAATGAACAGGCAGGAGTCATATGTCATCCTTAACAGCCAAAAAAACACAAAAAAACCCTAGTTGTTGTATGTTTTAACTAAAATCGCACAATATGCAATCAAAAACGCAAACCTAATCAGTCTGGTTCGGCATAAATTCCTGTCCCGAGCGGAAGGTTCTTCTTACTTTGGAAAATTGATACTTTTGTCTTAACTGTTTCTTTTTAACATTTCGTTTTTAAAAAAACACTTGCACTTCCTGTGCGTTATACGGAGGTTATTTATCCCAGCCCACGACTGGCTTCACGCTCCTTCCTGATTGGCTGTTTACGTAACAACCAATGAAATATTTGTCTGAAGCTCAGGAAATAGGAGGCGTCTCGGATGAGGGCCCAGTATTTTATACTTCCTGCAAACATCTTTAAATCTTTAGCGTTGCGGATTGCGTCCGCCCACGGTTTGTAATAGGTGCTGTGGTTTTTTTTTGTAAGTATTAAATACAATGGGAAGGAGTTTTTACTTTACTGAATGGGGGTAGATAAGTGGAACAGCCACCCAGCAGAAGGGGTAGAGGGTAATAAAGTGAGGGGGGGTTTAAACACCCATGGGATAGACATCCGGCTCCTGAATCCAAGACGAGACCAACGACTGATTAAGGTTTGAGTCTTTACAGCAGGAGAAACGGGCGACTAGACGGGGGGCCGGATGGGGCCGATCTGCCGGACGGTTCTGGGTTTTTATATTTTTTAATAATAGATTTAATTGATTGTTTTATGCAAAGTTATTAAACATGTAGACAATGTTTTCATGTAACGTGTGGAGCCCTAACTATTTTTATAACGTTACAAGACTCTAAAGAAAGACGCAGAATCTTCGACCAATCAGGAAGAGCGGGAGAGGTGCACCCTGGGAATTATTCTACAAACACAAGAGGCCGGTAATTAATTAGCGCAAACATATCACTGAAGCCGCTCTCGCGGAAATGATTCCTGTCCTCGTCAATGAGGGTTCTAGATTGATTGAAAGCTTAGGGAGGAACAAAAAGACGGGACTGTTACACAGGATTACGTGACAGGATGCAACACTTAACCCTTTGAGTCACAGAAGCCTGCATTGCTCAGCTTATGCCTTCTGGAGTGTGAAAGAATCATCCAAAAAGCACTTTTTCCCCCCGTAAATGTGTTTGATGTTTTCTCACAGACAAGGGACGGGAATGTTTTATTATTATTATTATTATTGTTATTATTCTGATTTAAGACATCCAGGTTTAGGGGATTTGGTGGATGTGGAGCAGATCAACAGACATTTAAAAATAGATGAAATGCCAACAGGAAAGTGATTTAAAGCCCACGGGGGCCACAGAGTGGGAATTGGGGGTCTTTTTTTCAGCTGCTTTGTGGAATTTCCCCCGCTGATTCCAGAGCAACAAAACAATTATTACTTATCGCGAATGAGATTGTGAACACAGCCGCGTTCCGAGCCCGAGTCCGGGGGGCCGGCATTGGCCGGCGTGGGCCTCAAAGCGGAGATTGGGCGCGTTACCGCGCGAGCCGTGACTTCCACGTTGGAAGCGGAGGGAGGTGTGAATTACTTTTACTGAGATTCAGGAAGACGGTTATTCTGGGATTTCAGGCCTTCTGTACACTGGGCTTCAAGAGGCAACCCTACAAAGAGTCCTTCTTTAGATTGCACAGTCCCTCATTCCTCTGCCGATGCCCCCTCTCTCCCCCTGATGCCCCTCTTTTCTAGGAGGTCAGAATGTTTGCTGGGTATGAGGGGATCGCCGGGTTCTACAGCCCTAAAAGCCCCGATAATGTGTATAGAAACAGCAGGAAACGGCTTTATAAATTAAACGGGGTAAATAAACCCCAATATTCTTCTTCTAAATGCCTTATGACCGCTGAAATATCGGAGGTATTAAAATTGGGGTCGGTCTTGGCATTTTTATTGCCCTGAGTTACCTCTAACGACTATCTCCTGCATGTTGTTGCTTGTGGGCACTGGGAAGAACCTGGTCATAAGTCACTCACACTGTTACGTTGACCCAAAACAGGAGAAGACATGGCTTTGGGTCAGCTACGTCCCCTCAACACACTTTAAACATCTTCTGCTGAGTCTCTTTCCAGGAATAGCCCCATTCTAACATTTTACTCGGACTCCAAAAATATGTCTCAAGGCCTGGACTCCACTAGGTATCTCCTGTAAGTTCTTCATTACTCAACTAACCTCAAGGCCTACATACAGATTCATTGACTGGTCTAGAACCTTGATCCCGGGAGCCCAGAAGAGAACCTCGACATGGAGAACGTTGGAACTAATTTCCATCCCGGACTCTCCACGTATGAACGTTTATTAAGATACATCTCTATATATATGTCTCAATTCCAAATGTAATGCATCTCTCTCTCCTTTGTCATTAGATCATACCTCCATCAATCAAAATGTCCAAACTGAGACATTTACACTTTAACGATTGCAGATGGGGGTGGGGGATCGTTATTACCGAGAACGTCTCGATTTTTGTGTAATTGATACATATTTTTATGTTTCCAGCTTCTAGGCAGAAACGGACACCATGTATCCATGTGATTTAGTTAAAATTAAACCAAACACTTGTTTTTTTTTTTTTTAATCTTTTTTAATTTCACTATAGCTGTAGTTATCACAGTTTCCAGTCTGTTGTTAGAGCTTTATTTTTGGACTTTGGGTGTTACGTGTTAAATTTTAATTTCTTCGGTACTAGTTAGGTGTTTTTTGTTTTTTTTTTAAAAGAACCGATACATTCCAAATATGTCTTTATTACCATTAAAAAAGACAGACTTTGGTCTATGCCTACACCATCGCAACAGACCAGGTCCAAGAGGGTATCAGGCTTGGTTCTTGGGTTATTTTAATGTGTTTTTGGCTCTATCTAACATTTCTCAACGCTACGGAAAACTGTGGTTGAGAAAGCCCACGGGGGCGACGTACAATGGGCCAGTCTCTGTCTGAACGGACACAGGGCTCAGGATCTCGGGCCCCTGTAGTTAACAGGTTAGAGAAATGTTACATTAACACAGCTTAGAACAGTTTGAGATAAGTGAAACCCGTCCAAGCGTGGAGAATCCCTGTACGGATGACAGCTATTTTGTCGAGTCTTACACTGAAGTTCAGTATCTACGACAATGTTAAAAAAAAAAAATTACAAGCTACAAGTCTGTTTGTGTTTGATAACAAATTGTGGGGGTTTTGTACAGAGGACAACTCTATAAGGTGGAGGTCTTAGGATTTAGCAATGTCGGCCATTGGGGCATCCTAATTCCTTCCATATTAGATTCCCATCAACACAAAAATGTTTTACGTCTTAACTCATGCTATGGGATTCTTTCATCATTTTTTCTTGTAAGGACTTTCTACTAAGGAATGTTTGGTTATTCGTCGCATTAAAGTTATGTGGAATATCTTGAGTTTTTGTATACCATTGACCATTAACTTGGGTTCCAGGGCAATGTTGTTCGCTTTTTCCCAATAAACTTTATTTTCGAAAGTTTGAGGAACGCCCTTCTAAGGCATTCAGTCATCTAGCCAAGGTTGGCAGTTATCATAGATACATTTCCTTGGACCAGGACGATGGATCCCTGCAGCACCAGCCCCTTAAATTACTATGGAGCTTTTCCACCTACCAGGTCTTTCACCTTCATCATAGAAAAAACTTCAAGATGCTATACTTTTCATTACATTATATTACACTAAAATGTTTTTTCCTCTCATTTCCTTTTCTTTTTCCTTTTTTTCCTTCCTTCATTCCCTCCTTCCTTTCCTCTTATTCCTTCCCCGTCCTTCCTTTTTTCCTTCTCTTCCTTTATCTTTCCTTCCTCCTTTCCTTCCTTCCTTCCTTCCTTCCTTTTTTCTTATCTTCAAATTCCCTTTCTTTACCTCCCATTTCCTTCCATCCTTTCTGTTTCCTTCTCTTTTCTTCCTATCTTCATTCCTTCTTTCATTTTCCTCCCATTTCCTTCCGTCCTTTCTGTTTCCTTCTCTTTTCTTCCTATCTTCATTCCTTCTTTCATTTTCCTCCCATTTCCTTCCGTCCTTTCTGTTTCCTTCTCTTTTCTTCATTCTATCTTTCATTGTCCTTCCTTTCCCTCCCTTACTTCTTGTTTTCCTCTCTTCTTTTCCCCTTCCTTCCTGATTCCATTCACTTCCATTTCCTTCTGTTTTCTCTTTCCTTTGCTCATTTCCTTTCTTTTTTTTCCTTCTTGTTTTCTTTTCCTTCCTTCCTTTCTCACTTCCTCCCAATCTTTCCACCCATCCATTCCATCTTATAATGAGCAGGCAAAACATTTTACCTCTTTTCCCCAGGCAGTCATTGGATTTCCCTAAAACAGAAGCAAAAGTCATATGTCATACTTATTAAAGGACAAATCCGCCCAACTTCCTGCCCGCGGAACGCGGAGCTGCACTACGGGTAAACACATTACGTTCCCTCTGACAACTGAATTTAAAGTTTTAATGAAAACCAATCTCTGTTGAGTAATTACACAATATTACCTTTCTTCAGTTTGCAAACCCTGCAAGTCACTGGAGCACTAAATTAAAAGAGCCTTCTACAGATTGTTCCCAAATGACTTACCCCACAAAATTAAAAATAACACATTATTGCTCCCTGTCTGCTCCAGAAATGCTATTTTTTTTTAACTCTCTCTCCCTTTCATTACATTGTATTTTTCAGAAGAAAATAGGATTTGATGAATGCAAAGTAAATTCAATCCATACGTTGATTATGATAGAATAAAACATTGCTTTTTTTTTCTTATCATCTGCCATGTTATCTAATACATCCAATTGGAGGGGAAAAAAAAACAGGAATTTGAAAAAGCTAAAATGTAATATATTTAGAAACCCTTCATTGTGCGGTTAACGAATCGTCAATTTGCAGCCAATTGTAAGTTAGATGGATGTATTCATAAACAGCATTTACGCGCCCATTTAAAACAGCAAGTTCCTGCTAATTACCCATTTGATGACAAAAAAAAAAAAGAGATCGGCCGACTGTTATCTTGATACTTTATTCGGCGAGGCTCAGACATCACAAATGATTATTGTCTTCTATTTAACAATAACCCACATGTTTGGAAAACGACAAAAGGAAATACAAATTCGGGTTTCTGTTAATGAAAGATCATGATATAAAAATTCCCAAATAAACAGATGTTAAAGTTTCCATAACCCCCAGAGAAAATGTTCCAAAATACTTTGTTATTTTCTAAAAGTATATATTAAAGTAATATATTAAATATATATATATATATATTACATATATATCACATTTGGTCACTTCCTGTAACCATCTTCCTTTCCATCAGAGTGTGCGCGCGGTGAAATCTCTTCCCCCGTAACACATATTGTCTTTCCTTGTAAACCTTTATACAAAGTACCCGTGTGTGGTTGTGTAGCGTTCCCCAAATACACATTCTTCAAGAACAGCATCTGTTGCCCCCGCGAGGCGCTTTGTCATTGTGTCACAAGGCTGTCTCACATTTTGATTTACAGCTGTCAGGAGTAACTTATGCGCCAAACCTCAAACTTTTCTTGTGTTGTTTGCAAAATAAAATAAAAGGGAATGACAGCGAGAGAAGTTAAACACGCATGGGACAGGGATACGGCTCCAGAAGACTAAGACGAGACCAACGACTGATCAAGGTTTGAGTCTTTACAGCAGGAGAAATGGGCGATGGGGGCCGAATGGGGCCGATCTGATGGCTGGAAGAGATGAGAGAGAGGGGATGGGAGACAGAGACGGACGCAGAGAAGGGAGAGAGAGGAGATCAGAGGCTGAGATAGAAGGAAGTTTTCCTTTACTGAGGGGGGGAGATAAGTGGAACGGCCTCCCAGCAGAGGTGGAAGAGGGTAATACAGTGAGGGAATCTAAACATACACCGGATAGGCATATGGCTCCTGAATCTAAGATTTTTAAAATATTTTATTCATGTCGGCAGGACTCGAGTTAATGTAATATCTCGTGCAGAGCGCCATCTTGTATTGAAATGAATTCTCACACAAAAAATGGACATAATCATTATTTCTTTCCCCTTTCACTCAATATTTTTTTTCCCTGCGAAAAAGGTCACTAATTACCTGCAATTACCTGAACAAAACGCCCGATTTGTTAAAAATGATTCGCATTACTATAGAAACCGATGCCAAATCAAACAGAGATTACCTGTAATTTCTCATATGAAAAAATCCTTAAGTTCTTATTACGTTGGCCCCTTAAGTACATCGCAATTGCGCCAGTTTGTGTTTTTGTTTTTTAATTGCTTGCTTTCTACAATGAAATAAAGGTAATTACCACGTGAAAGAAGAAAAACACAGAGGTTAATGGAAAGGGGAAATCCATCGTTTAATATCGCGCAATTTTAGATATTTTTTTTAAAAATTAAACCTTTCCTCCCTGGAATTCAGAGAAGAAACGCATTAGGAGCCATTTTAGCTTTTCTTATTTGTATAAATGTTATTTTGTGAATGAGAATGAGTGAAAACGTTTTTTTTTTTTTATTTCAAATGCTTTTGTGAAACATTGCAGCCGGATCGCCATGGAAACCATTACTGTCGAGTATTGATAAGGGCAGACATTGATAGGAAGCGGCCCCTTGTTCCGCTGAATATAATTGTCTACGGGAAAAAAAACTTGTGCCGGGGAAACATAGTAACTTATGTGGGAAATGAAAGATTGTAACCGTGGCAAGGCCTGGCCAATCAATTAGAAGCGAAGAGATCCATTGAACGTTGGGTCCGACTGTTACCGGATAACAATGCGTTTGTTTGGGGCCGGATGCAGCCTATATTACAGAATCTGTATTAAGAAATCCAAAAATAGTCCCCCGGGTCTGATGGACCTGAGCTGAGGGGGAATAGGTAGGAGAAACTAGGAAAAGGGAGAAGGAGAAAGGCAGCAGGAGAGGATGGAACGGAGGAGAGAGAAGGGCTGAGGGAAATTAAAGAGAGAGAGAATAGGAGAAAAGAGAAAGGTAATGAGAGATGATGGTGTGGAGGAAGAGAGATGGGTTGGTGGGAATTGAGGAGACAGAAGGCCAGAAGACAGAAAAGCAGTAGGAGAGGATGGTATAATGGAGAGAGTGAAGGGTTTGACTGGAATTTTAAAGGAGGGCAGTGGGAGAGGATGGTATGGAGGAGAGATTACAGTTCGGAGGAGATTAAGAGAGGAGGTAAGAAGAGATAACCCTACACCCTGACACTAGACTATAGATTCACACAACTAGACCGTGACCGCCATGTTTTCTGCATACACCCCAAACCAGCATTCTGCTCATTAATTGGGGTCATCTGATCACTCCACGCCTTATACACTCCCCAAACCCAACATTAACATAAACCTCCCCAAAAGCCTTTTATTTGCCCCAATACCACTGCCCTTTGGCTTTTACAGAAACTCTTAAACTACCTCCTTTGTCTTTTCTCATTTCGCTTCAGTACGGAAGGATTAAGCGTAATATGAACATGAAGCCTTGTACGAAAAAACACGATCCGCCACATTCTTCCTTCCCAGATACACCTCTGATTGTCTCTTAGAAAATCACAAAATACACTTAATTATAATTATACCCTGTCTGGGACGGGATAATCAGATGGTAATGAAAACAGTTAAAATTGAAAAGAAAGCTGCTTTTACACAATGGCTGACGGGACTCGCAGCTTTTACCGTCACAATTCATTTACTTTAAAACTGTTTTCGAAGATTAAAGTGACGCCAACACTTCATAGCCTCCATGCCGTTATACTTCTAATCCGTCATCTCAGTAATTTAATGTCTAAAAAATATATACATTTCGCATTTAATGGGAAATGCAACCCATTAAACTGGGTATTGATTCATCTTTTCTCCTCCTACTCTCAGCTAGCCACGCCCTCTACACAGCTAACCACTCCTCCTATCCGGACTCCATTTTCCCACTAAGTATCTCTTTACTATATATATATATATATATATATATATATATATATATATATATATATATATATGTCAATGGCCACTTTGATAAAAAATAACAAGAATCCCATTTACCTTTCTGATTATTTTTAGCCCCAAAACAGAAAATTGTGAATTTTTTTTAGGATCATGAGGATGACCTGCGGGGCAATGGTTCCCATGAGTTCTCTCCACCCACTTCCCGCTTAAACAGCATAGTGTCCCACAATGTCTATGGGAACGCCCACTGACACCAGCGGGAACGCCCACTGATGTCAGTGGGACTTCCTGTCCGCATCCCGCAAGGGGGGGCTCAGAGTAGCCATAGCCAGAAAGTTCTCAGTTATGATCACTTGGTATCATAAAGACCATAGGAACCTATAGTAAACAAAGTGTTTTTTGGCAGCGCAGCTTACACTCTAAAGAAGATATATTGGGTGCAAAAATGTGGCGGAAAGCCTCATAAAAAGTAGGAGATCGCCCAACCAAATTTAACGGTAGGTGTCCATACATCTAGTAAGTATCATTTAATGGACATACCGTTGATACTTAGTAACGAGAAACAATGGCTGGGAATAATGACCTGGGAAAGGAGTTAATGGGCCAAAGAACTTGCAATCTAATTAGTAACAGGCAAAGGGTGGACACATAGAAATCAGAATCTTTTGGGTACAGCGACAAAATTTGTACAATGCATTCTAAATATTCCATGTGTTTCATGTTTATAGAATTTCTTGAAGTTTTTCCTTAAATTTTAACTTGTTTTGTATAAACGGAAAATTAATTTAAATTAAATAAAAACTGTTTTTTTTAGTGGGGGGGGTGAAAGAAAGCTGTGTTTCTAGCAGGATGATGCATTCTCACAAACAACCAAAAAAAAGTGATTTCAGTAAACAAACGTCTGTATTACACATCTGGCAATTAGAAGATTAAGGGAGAAACACCTTTTTTTTGGTTTAATTTGCATAAGTTAGCAAAAGACAATCCAACGCACGCGGCGGGGTATCCCGACACACGAAAAAAAGCAGAGCTACCTGAGAAAATGGTAATTTCTGAATCCTCCATGAACCGCATAATATTAATTTATTAAGGGAGTTTTGGGGGTCATTACCATATAGGGAGGGGGTACTACGGTAACAGGAAAACGTTGAGGGTCTTACCTCTAGGAATATGAGCAGATTCTCATGGTTTGTAGCCCAGTTTGAGGGTCTTAGACTGAATGGGAAGATTGCAGTGGTTTTTGTCCTTAGGTTTGGGGGTAAATTGCCAGTCTCAAGGGTTTCTACCCTAGTCTTGGGGTCTTTATCCAGGTCTCCGGGTGAATGGGCAGGATTTTTACTCCAGTTTCAGAGTCTTAGGGTAAATTGTAGATTATAAGGGTTTTGTCCTTAGTTGTGGGGTAATTTGGCAGAGTCTTGTGGTTTCCCCCCCGGTCTTAGGGTCTCACGGTTACTGGCCAGTTTCTCAGAGTTTTTATTCCCGTCTCGGGGTAAATGAGCAGAATCTCAGGGTCACACAGTCTGGAGCCGTCTCCTTCATATTCTCTTCGTATTCATACCTGAGCATCCCGATTGGTGCTTTTCTCCCTGCTATATAACAATTGTAATCACTGCTTGAATACAGGTGACTCCATGGCTAGTCTTTGCGACACCCTTTACTTTGGTGTCTTTTTAACAGTCACCCAAGTAATGAACCTAGTTCTCCAGTTATGACTTTATTTGTCTGCCACCTGTCCTGACCTTATAGACCCATCCGGCCCCCGTCTAGTTGCCCGTTTCTCCTGCTGTAAAGACTCAAACCTTAATCAGTCGTTGGTCTCGTCTTAGATTCAGGAGCCGTATGCCTGTCCCGCGCATGTTTAATAATTATTATCAGGTTCTCTTAAATCGGGAGGACAAAGGCCTTTGCATTCATACGTAATGATTTGCTCTGAGTGGAGAGAATGAGGAACGAGCAGATGTTAATCTCGGCGGACATGTTCTATGTTTAATTCATTCTGTTATGTAAATAACACATCTGTCATCTCCAAAAGTTAATAAAGTCTCAAGTCTTCGAATCCGCCGGCCGCTTGAGCCTGAAGAAGTTTCTTTTAGCCGAATCGTCCATGAGAGAATAACGCTAACCCGGAATCCTGAAACCGGAAAAATATATGTCAATAAATAAACTGTCTTTTGATGTGAGATTGTATCTTATTGAAGAGAGAGGCATTTAGAGGAAGAATAATGGATTTTATTTAAAAAACAGGTTCCTGCTGTTTCTATATAGAAAAGAGGGGCATCAGGGGAGGAGAGAGGGGCATCAGAGAGAGAGAGGGGCATTCAGGGGCGGAGAGAAGGGGCATAAGGGGAGGAAAAAGAGATGGGGCATCAGAGAGGAGAGAGCGGCATCAGGGGAGGAGAGAGGGGCAGTCAGGGGAGGAGATGAGTGCATCAGGGGAGGAGACGAGAGGGCATCAGAGGAGGAGAGAGGGGCTCAAGGGAGCGAGTAGATGGGCCATACAGGGGAGGAGGCGGAGGGGCATCAGAGGAGGAAGAGAGCGGCATCAGGTAAAGGAGGAGAGAGGGGCATCAAAGAGGCAGAAGAGAGCGGCATCAGGGGAGGAGGAGAGAGGGGCCATCAGAGGAGGAGGAGAGAGGGGCATCAAGATGGAGGAGAGAGCGGCATCAGAGGAGGAAGAGAGCGGCATCAGGGGAGGAAGAGAGGGGCATCAGGGAGGAAGAGAGGGGCAAATTAGGGGAGGGGCCTTGTGAAGTTCCCGGATATTGTCCATACGCACTTCCTGGAATTACGTTAATGCTCGAATACTATAATCATTGAAACGGAACATTGCCGCAAGATGAAGAAGAATGAAGAAGACTAAAAAAAAAAAGTGACGTTTTTAGTGTAAAACATAAAATACATGCAGTACATACAAGTAGCTATTTTTATTCCTAGGCTTCAGAAATGAATACTAAAAAAAATGATTATAGGTATCTTTTATGATGTCTAAGAACCCAATCAATCGATGAATCACCTGCCGGGTTGTAAGCAGTATTTACGAGCGGTATTTTTTAGCCCGTTATTCCGTGCAAACATTCCCACGAGGGGAGGGATGTTCATTTTCTAAATGACTGTAATTAATTGAAAAAGAACATAACTGAACTGAGATTAGCGGGAGGCACAGGGGAGTGAGATAGGCTATTAACTAGATATTCAGAGGAAGGTATGAAATGTATTACATCTCTCTTCAAAAAAACTTTACTTAAAGCCCCCTTGATCAATTGCTCCCTTACTCCTGCGCGGCTTATCGGCTGCCGGAGATAGACAGGTCCAAGAGAGACCCAGACGGCCGAGGGAGAGCGGAAATTGAGGAGATCCGTCTTTCAGTCACATTCTTCTCCCTGGGAGATCAGTTTGCGTCGCAGCGTCTTTATCGCACAGTCGCAGGTAAAATATACAGAATGGAGGGCCGGCTGACGCGACGTGACACATTGTGACGGATGCATTTCAGAGGAGCAGCGAGAGGTGCGATGTTATGATTAATGAAGGGTCCCCTTCCCTCTGCCTGATGGGATCAGGGTTTAGTTCCATAATTAAGTGATTTATACTGCGTGGTCCCAAAACAATCCCACCATTTCTCTATAAGGGCTAAGGCTCTAGCCTTTCAACCATCAACTGCCATAATCTGCTCAGTTGCCATCAACCGCCATAATCACAGTGACTGTACATTTGCCATTAACTGCCATAACTATTGTGTGTGTTCACTTGCCATCAACTGCCATAACCACAGTGACTGTACACTTGCCACCAACTGTCATAATTACAGTGACTGTCCACTTGATATTAACTGCCATAACTATAGTGTCTGTTCACTTGCCATCAACTGCCATAATCACAGTGACCCTTCATTTAGCATCAACTGCCATAATCACAGCGTCTGCTCATTTACCATCAACTGCCAGAATTCCAGGATCAAAATTCCTGTTCCAGCTTTACTTGATACCAACTGTCTTAAATCGATTGGCATCACGCTTGCCATCAACTGCCAGAATCACACCTAATATCCACTGGAAGAATCTCAGCATCACCTTACTTAATAGTATATTGCCATGATACATGCAATCAATTGCCAAAATCCCAATGTCCCCACAAATTTTTTTTTTATCCTTTCACACAAAGTCCATCAACTTTCAAGGTCCCGGCATCTTCAGACTTCATACTGGCTGCCGGAATTCCAGTACCATCTCATGTACCATCAACTGCCAGAATCGCAGCTGCAGCTCACTTATTACCAGCTGCCAGAGTGCCAGCTGTACCCACCTACCATCAGCTTAAGGTGTGCGGGATGTTAACAAGGATAGCTGTTTTCTTCTATTGTTTAAGATATATTATGATCCAGATTCCACGCATCCAGGGGCCACCACATTCTCTCCCTGAACCCCCCCCCCTCACATTTCAGTTACATCAAAAGAATGGACTCTTGGGTATTAAAAAATCTTCTATGACATCTACAAGTTCACCAAAAAGTGCAACCTACACTATCCTGGAAAATATAAGTTTTATTGAATATATATAAATATAATAACTATACTAAATCCATCCCCCAACACAACGATCGCCGGAACGCCTCGGTCTCATCCTACAAGCCAAACAATAAACAATAAAATGGTTATGAAATATGAAACACAACGGAAAATACTCTTTACATACAGTGTGTCAATTTGGCAGGGAAATTTTTATTCCTGTGTATTCTGTTTGATTTGTTGTCGTGAATTTTTAAGCGATGCCTTCTGGTTTCCATTCCAGATTTATTGCCGCCATAATATTCTGATTCACTAACACAAATCCTCGCAGGGTAAAGAGGACGAAGGGAGGAGGGTACGCTTTGTTTTTTTTAGGCACATCATTGCTGTGCGTATTATGAAGGAAAGTCTCATTTCTAAGAATAAAAAGATAAATGTCTTTCAACATGACGAAAAAAAAAAAATGTAAAAGAGTGATGATGCATGCAAGGTGATTCTCCATCTCCCGGGAAGGGGAGGTGTGACGATGTGACCGTATGCTCTTGGCAAATTAAAGTGTGATTAGAAAAGCTTTAAAGGGCTTGTACCACAAGCATGATGGGAATGGTAGTCCAAAATAGTTTGTGCAACCAAGGCTGGATTTATACTGAAGTGCAGATATCACAGATATCTCTGGGACTGGCCACGTTCCTCATGGGTGGGGCTTGGCCAGAAATAGGCATAACATTGTTTTAAAGTGAGTCCTGCATAAGCATGAGTAGTACACAATAATAAATCTGTGAAGTCCCCCTTTGACTCCACCCATTTTGCTTGTGACTGCTTTATCAAGAACCCGCCCCCAAGGAACAGCAGAACTTGCCATTTCTGTATCTTTCAACTTCATAGACACACGTTTCTCATGTGAACTTTGTCTACAATTTTTTTTTTTATTTCAGTTCAATGCAGGTTTGCTGTAGTACGTTGCCACCTCACTAACAGCCCAACATTGCTTTCCTACCACTATGTAATTCCCCGTGGTCCAATTACCATTCGCAGTATCAGTAGGACGCTCTTTTACAGGTTTGGGAAGAAAAAAAAAATAAACAAAAGTGTCCGGAAAAAAAAAGAGATTTCGGGTCATGCATTACCGATCCAGCATCTATATTGTTTACAAGCTCCAGGTGTTTGGCTATTGAGAGGGAACATGGCTGAGGGTGTTGCAAGCAGTCTGCGTGCTGAATACCGATGGCAATTCATTGAATTAAATGTTAATAAAAGAACTAAAGTAACAAGGAGGGGGAAATGCCTGTTTTTGTTTATTCATATTCTGGTTACACTAACGGTATGGACATCCTATAAGAATAAAATTATTTTTAATTGGGAGCTCCCACCATTTTTTTTTTACTAATAATATATTAAAAATCAGTTTAAAAAATACTTCTTAACAAACAAATATTTGTAGTTTTTGCCCCATAATATAATATTTTCAGGCAGCTGCACATCAGCCATTTGTATGAGTTTTTAATCTACTAGACAACCCCCCCCTGACTCCTTATCATACTACCATTGGTAGACAATATCATGGCTCAGTCTAATTAACCAGCTGGACTCTCCGACTAATGAAAGTCTATGGAAGAAAGGACCTCATTCATGATTTTTATTTTACAGCATTTACTATGTGATACGAAGGAGTAAGCTGGTCTTTCTTGCAGGCCGAGTAAGTCGGCGATCGCTGGCATCTGCCAGCGAGATGGAAAGTCTTGTTGACGTGCGGTTGAGTTGTTCTTGGGGGGAACTGACATTGCGTTACTCGTGATGTGAGCCGCTGGATGTTCAGGGCTGTCTAAAAGCAGACAAAAAAACCCTGAAATAATGCACCTTTTTTTTCTCCATATTTTACCTAAAAGCGTCTTTTTGTGACAAAGAAATTGTGTCCTTATGTCTGAATGTGTAGAAAATTTCTGTGCAACTGTGAACATTATTCATATATATATTTTTTTCTGTTAAAATACTGTATCTGGAGGCTTCAACGTAGAGAATAACTTAAAATTTAAATGATTTGGGTGTCAGGTTTGGCAGCGGCTAAGTGCCCATCTGCCCGCTGCTCAATTTAAAACGTGGGAACGGCAAGAGAAGAAAAGGAACTATTCTGCTGGAAGTACGGAACGTTTAGAAAGAAAATAAAGAAGTGGAGCTATCACATTTTGTACCTTTTTTTAAAGATTTTCATAAAAAAGACTTCATTTCTGTAAAGTATAAGCATGTTGCTACATTGTATAACTGAGGTTAAACTCTTCTGGCTAAATCGTATTATGGGATTCAATAATATTTGCACAACTTTAGGTTAACCTGTTCAGTTCCAATTTTTTTCTGAATATGCAACAAAAAAAACAATGTCTTTTAGTTTAATTTGCACCGAAGCAAAATTAAATATTATTAATATTTAATATTTAATATTAAATAATTATGAAATATTTTTTCTTTATTTTTTCTTTGGAGCCTGAGGTGCGTGCTCCATAGGTGCTGTTCGGCATCAGAAGCCCCCCCATGGGGGGTCATGGGGGGGCCGGATCTTCAAGTCTCACCCTTTGGGGTGAGACTCCTTTAACCTTCGGGGCACTCCCGCAAGGGAGAGACCCCCTTTAGGCTTCACTGCCTCAAAAAGCAAACAGTGATCCAAAAACGTGGTACAAAATCGTGAGACCAAAAAGGTGATCGTGGCCTCGCAGTGGATCAAAAAAACCCTGTGAAATCCAAAGTTTTATAACGAAATAATGCTGATACTGCGTAAAAACATATTCAATTACAAAATACGTCAAAGCCGTAAACCACACACTGGCGTATTATCATCCTTTGAGTTTCTGACAACACATTTTTTTTCCTGGTTTCCTAAAGGCTGAAATAAAATGACATTTTAAATTCAGAGAAGAAGACATTTTGGACCCCGGTTTTCCCCTCTATGTCACGATTAGCGTACTAAATAGTGTAACAATGCCTTTATTTCACGGGTGACTGAATGTGGACTTTTACGGCATTTTATTCTGAGGTCCAGGAAGTCGGATACAACCTCCTACAATAATGACTAATGCATCTTGGGACATGGAAGAAAATTTGCATATTGTGCCTTTAGGGAACACATGTGCTTATTATTGGCAGTGCAAGTAAAATGTACAGTTACTGCCAGAAGAAGACTTCTGTGTTCAGATAGGTGAGGAACGGATGGAGATATACAGGCTGCCATGTAAGAAGGAGTAGACGAATCAGGAGCTTTAAAATCGAGGCGGCTTTGAAGATGACTCTCGGCTTGATGAAGGTCCAAGAGGCGTAACTAAACAGCGCAAGATTTGGAAGAGGAGGAACATTAAATCAAAGTGTTGTCATGTCCATGCAGGAGAGGTTCAAAAGAGACAGGCGGCCAGAAGGTCATCTAAAGGAGTTGTGTCTACAAAGGAGATTGTAGGTGAGGGTAGATTTAGACCAAGGACCGGTTGGAAAAGAGAAGGATGGGTTCAGGAGCGAATAGAAAGTGGGAGCAGGAGGTCCGTCCACCAACAGATTGATGATGGGTCATCCAGGATTCACACTGAGGAGGTATCTGGAAAATGAAGCCTAAAAGGAGCAGTGATACAATGTGACGATTTCCACCACATGAAAATTACATTT
>VKOC01000205.1:18166-42508 GCA_009364415.1 Spea multiplicata
CTCCCATCCCTTCTCTCTCTTCTCTCCTATCCCCTCTCTTCTCTTCTCTTCTCTTCTCTTCTCTCCCATCACTTCTTTCTCTTCTCTCCCATCCCTTCTCTCCCCCCAAGCTGAATTTATTGAGATCCCTCCGTCTCGCCTTAGAATTTTCATCCTGCGATCCATTACCCATTTGAATCGCCCTCATCTGAACTCTCTCCAGAATGTCTCTAACCTCTAAGAAGTGTCTCCAGAACTACACCCAACATTCTAGTCAAGGTCTTAATTGTAACTTTCTTGCTATGGGACCTAAACTTTTATCGGCTCGAGTTGAAGGACAAGGTCCAGGCAGGCAGACCAGATTGTTGTAGGTTGTAGCCCATTAAAATAACCTCGGCCGTGAAGGATATGATTCAGGACATCGCTCTACTTATACGTTTATAGCTCTGATTTCTCGCCACGGCTTTACTGCTAAACGGATATCACACAGTCGAGTCAAATGGGAGTTAATATATGCGTGGAATCGACCAATCACAGTCGAGTGGGCGGGGACCATTTAACGAGAATCCCGTAATTCCAGTTTTTAGAATCTGACGTACCTAGAAATGGGTTTCAGCAAAAAAAGCAGGAAGAAAAACGCTAAAAGAACAAAAATCAAATCGCAACGAGGGGAATAAACCGAAAGACTAATATTTGGAGCGCCAAGGTCACCCGTGACAGAAGAAGGAGAGTTAAGACCCGTCGGAAATCATTTTTAACTTAAGAAACGCCAAGGAGTTGGCAGAACTATTCTTCTGAACGTGGCGTCTCTGGGGTGATGCGTATTAAGCTGTTTTTTCTCAAGTTTAATGGTGTTATCATGGCATATAATACAGCTTCAAGCACAAACTGATTTTTTTTTAGTTCTGCATAAAAAAAAAAAAACGTACGACGGAATGGCAAAAGAATAATCCGGGAGAATAAATGTTGCCGGCACGGATACAAGTTCGGAAACGTAATGGCCCTTAAGTTAACGCAACATCTGTGGCAAACTCAGGTAAGGATATACAATGGGTTTTTGAAATGATTTTTCTGTCGTCGGATGCACCACGTTCAGAGGGAAAGGTTATTTAAACGGAAAACCAAGTTTTTTAAAAAAAAAATCTATATCTCCTGCGGGAATCCGGCTAAGATAGGAAGAAGACGAAACGTCTTCTCCGTCGAGAGGATTTTAATTGCTCGTAGCTTCTGTTCGGATAAATGAACCTGTAATATGTGTTATAGATGCATTTGACTGTGTTAGATTTTTTTTTTTCATTCTTCAATACTTTTTTTAATATTTTTTTTAAGGACCCGCCTGGTCCAGGGTTTAAGGTGGAGTCTCTAGAGAATAGTCCGAGGTTCTACGCAGCCTCCTTAGGAGATCGCTTGGAGGAGACAGGGCAGAATAGACAGGGCACAGGTATCTCCACACCACCATCGGTGAAGAGCATGGATGGTGGAGAACGTCTTGGAGTGGAAGAGAAGGTTTAACCAGCAATGGACAGAAATAGTCGGGCAAACTAGGTGGAGAAGCATAAGGTGCTGGAGAGAGAAGCTTGTTGGGGAAGGCAGGTCAGCATACCCAAAGATGGGTTCAGATTGGAGCTTCAGCGGTAGGGACTATATTACTAATAAGGGTAGTTGAGGACCATCTGGAATACATCTGGAGAAAACAGAACCTGGGTCAAGCCAGGTCGGGGTCAAAACAAGAGGTTGAGTCCAATTATGGAGAAGACAAGCCACAATCTGGAAAACCCAAGCCAAACTGGAGAGACATTTTTATTCTCACATGACTCTTTTTGACCGTAGTCCGGCAATAGAATGCCAAAAGAACTCTAGTGCCGTAGATTTATTGAAGAATTGTTCTCGAAGATTCTTTAACTTTAAGATTCTTTCGGGAATAATACAGACACTCAGACTTCTAATGCAACAACTTGTGGGGTGTCAAAGATCGAGGTCTCCTCAATTAATGAAAGCTACAATTCCATAATTCATTGCAATATCGAAATTGTTACCGTGCTGTAGCATACAGTTCAGAAACATCCAAGCCTTATGGTGTTTCACAGGTAACTCTTAAAAGTATTGTGCAAATTGAGAGATACTTTAATTCTCGTTTCTGTTCCCAATTGAGGCTGCGTAGCTCAGTGAAGGATTCCGGCTACTAAATGGATGTATAATTCTGGACAAAGTGCAAAGACGCTGTGCTCTCGTTATTTAATAGCCGCTGAAACAAGTCGATACAAAATAAGGTATCGATCGTCATTCTTAAGACAATAAGCTACGAAGCTTCAAGATGAGGGAGAACTTGGCGTATGAGTTATAGAGAATGTTCATAATCAATACCGACCATGACAAGGCCCACTTTTAACAATCCTTAAATCCACAACGACCTAAACTGCATGATGACCCTTAGCTTCAAAGGCTGCAATAGTCTCCGTAATGGGCGTTTTGGGAGACATTGCCGATGCTCATTAAAGCTCCTCCGCAAATAATGGCTCTGAAGCGGCGTCCATGTGGGTCAGAGGGACGCGTTTAATGGGCTCTAAGGGGGTGACCCAGCAAGCAAAAGGGTTTATTGTCCCAGAATCCTGCTCTGGGACCTTGCACGGGGGTAATTGGGACGGCTTGGAGGAAATCAGGATAAAAAAAAAAACGTTTTGGAGTCTTGAGATTCTGTTGCGTAAACCTGAAAGACGCTCTTTTTCTTTAGGGCTTCTTTAAAAGAAATCCTGCCTTAAAAGGTCTGGATCTAGAAATTCCGTGGTTGTCTCGTCTAAGTATTTAAGAAAATGTGTAGGAAAAACATCTGGAGAAGGCAGTGCGCCGGTCAGCTCTTAGATATTGAGAGTTCTCCAAAAAGACACAATGTAACAACCACCCAACATTCCAAACGACCAAAAGGGTGCATTCTTGGGTGGGGTTAGAGGTGTGGCTGGGGGTGTGACTTTACCTTTTAAGGTGATTTTTTTTAACCTATTGACAGCTGTTATTATGTTACATTAAATCCAAGCTTCAGCAGACTCTTTATTTATTACTTTATAGCTTTGTTTGCAAATTGAAACAAATTCTTTTCCATTTCCCAACCTTCCATTGACCCCAAAATCCAAGTTCTGGTGCAATGTTTAAAGTGGTGCACTTACACCGACCATTGGAAAGTTCCTGCTTAGTGCTCCTGTTGTACCACTTTTGCACTAGAATTGCAAAAAAACATTTTTATAATTTTATTTATTATTTTATATATATATATATATCCAAACAAAACTAGAAAGCACTCTGTACGAGACGATTTTACCTCCCTCTGCAGGCCGGAGGAAAATAAATCGTCTCATTTCACCTCGTATATTGGCATCTAATACGACATCAATTTAATCTGTTTCCTTCTGTAATTAGCATTTATCCAGGATCCGGGGTCATTGCAGCGATAGATATTTATGAAGAAATCCACAGAGGAGAGTAAATTGAAATTTATAGAGAGGAAAGATAATGATGTCATAACTATAATGGCTACACAAAAATAGGAGTCAGGCTTATTACATTATTGTTATGTTAATGTGACCAGATGATCCTTATAATACGGGGCTCTCTTTATACAGCCGAGCGCCATGCATTATTCATAAACTGGCCATCGGATCTGATTACCCTCTGGACCCGCAGTCTGCATTATCTTTCTTAATAAAAATAAATTATTATCTAGTATAAAGTTTTAGGTTGAAACACATTTTAGATCAAAACACAAGTTAGAACTTAAAAAAAACCCTAAAAAATATATATATTTAATGGATACTGCTATATCTTGATATTTTTTGTTGAAAATACTGTAAGCGGAGAAAAAAAATGACTTCTGCAGAAACTCTACAGACGCAACTCCATAAAATAGTAAAATTATATATATATATATATTGAAAAAAATGTTTCTTTATGGTAGGGTCCCTTTAAGGGCAAACCATCTACCGGTCAAAAATCTCTTGTTAATTTCATCCCGAAATGAGCTCATGCCTGACATTAAACCAGCACCAGCTCATTCCGTCGCCTTCGCTATTATTTCTGGGGTAAGTGAGCAGAAACGCACATCGACTGCTCCGGCTCGGAAATCCAGCATGCAGCGCTTAGCCTAAAGCGAAAAGCAAATGATTGCGATGCATGATGTATTCTTTCAATAACTCTCGCCCGGGAAATTCTGCACCCGGCTCAAGCCATTAGTCGCTGGGTTATCAGAAATAATCATGAAAAATATGTGGACGAGTCGGTGACAGAGAGAGCGAGACGCCATTTCCCACCTCTATTCACTCATTCGGGAGCAGAAGAGTGAGGAGCGGAATGAGAGGGACTGAACCCCAGAACCTGCTCCAGAAACTCTGAACTGAAAACCAGACCTTTCGTTTTGTTTCATTTATTTAGATTTTGGTTCGGTTTATTTAAAACAAAATGATGTTCTCCCTGTCCCCCCCTGTGCCCTGTAGCATGATTCATGGCAGACATTTTTGTAAGTTACTACACCATTTTTTTAATATAGATAATACCGAGTAGATCCCCTAGGTTAAAAATGTGTTAGAAGAATCACTCTATTCCATTTACAAAGACCCCAGGCAGAAATAGTAAAGTATAGGGTGTCGAGATACATTCCCATGCCCTGCCTTTACACAAGCCCGCTCATGCACACACACGCATTCATGCTTGCCCTTATACACTAGCACCCTAGCATACCCTTATCCTTACACACACACTCTTACTTGTTTTACAAATACATATAAACTTTCCTTTACTCAAACACTTTGAAACACTCTCACTTACTTCATGTTTGCTTCTCCCTCTCTTCATTCTCTCTCTCACTATCTTCCTTTTTCTCGCTCACACACTTTCTTTTCTACCTCTATCTCTCTTCATTTTGCTCTCTCTCTCCTCTAATTCTTTCGCTCTTCTTTTTTCTCTCTCATTCTCCTCCTGTTCTCTGTCTTCCTGTTCTCTCTCTCCTCTTTGTCTCTCTCACTCTCCTCCTGTTCTTTCTCTCTACTTTTCCATTTAAACAGGGTGGGCGCTTGGTTTTTGCGGCCCCTAAGCAAAAAACCCAACTTATTAGGGCCACAAATGCATTCTAAATATAAATGACAACTACATCTATTGACATGGAATAAATGTCACACTTGCACACGTCTCTCCCCTTCATCCCATTCAATCTGTGAGGGGACCCTAGGCAGCCGCTTAACCTTCTAACGACAAATCCCCAAAAATCAACATTGCACAAAAATAACACTTTGTTTTTAAGGTGCGATCACTTCAAGAAAATGGCAAAGTTTTGCTGGCTTTAAGCCCCACTCTTTACTGATATCTTTAAACAATTGTACGCAGATGGCATTTATATCCCTTGTTGAGTCTCTCCATACACCGGGGACTTGGAAGACAAAGAAAAAGCACTTGAAGAGGATCAGGGCCCGCGTGAATCCCCGCTGTGAGCTACTTTCCGCATTGATCAGACAACACGGCGTTCACATCCTTAAAAGCTTCTTTGAAGATACAGCAGAGCCACGTAAACCGGGATGCCAAGTCACCGCGTGGCCCCTGTGCCAGTAATCACAACCATTAGAGAAAAGACTATATATTATTAGAGAGGGCGTCGGATTTCTACACCCCAACGCTCGTGCTGAGGAGGAAGCTCGGTACGGCAGCAGTCCCAGCGCTCGCTTACTGCGGAGGAGAGCCAAGTGCGGCTGCTTCTTACTCGAAGCCGGGCATACTCGTCAGATCTCGCCGATAAAAGTACTTGGTTGGTTTGGGACTGGCTGGCGAGGTCCGTGTATTGGCTGCCTGGATACAAAAACAAAGATTCCCAGGCAGAGACAACGTCAGGCAATGAGGGTTTAACGTGAACTGCGCGGGGATAATTACTGAAAACGCAGGGTAAATTAGCCATAAAATAAAATATTTATTTTCTGTTTATGCCTTCAGGTTTCCAGAATCCAAATTATTATTTATTGTTGTAGAAACATAATTTTTTGGTCTGACTTTCGACTCTCCTCTAGTCCACTTGAAAAAGTGTCTCCGAGGTTTCTCCGAAATTGGTGATGAGCGTGTACTTGGGTCTTGGCGGTGGGGTTTGCGTTGAACAGTGTTGGGTTTTTGAAGCTGAGAAATCCCACCGAACCTAAACCTATGTCCTACAAGTCTAGAGATGTCCGCCAATTGTCCCCCAACACTGATCTTCCTATGTAGGCAAAAGAGATGTCCTCAGACAGCATTGTCCTGTCTACTGTTGTTCTTCCAACGTTCCATGGGTCCATAATGAGGACACTGATTGTTGACGTTGAAAGCATTGACCAGTAAGTCAGCAGAAGAAGAGACATTTACGCCACTGAAGGTGCAGATCTTCCTACTCCACCAATAGACCCTACCATAGGGTAATGGCATGGAACTCCTGGACCCTTTGAGATGTGGGGAAGCCAGTTGGTTCCTCTTGTCGTTTTCTTGATGAGTCTGCTCAGTCAACAACTCGAGGCTTCTCATGGTATTCACAACATAATCTCGTGCATCTTCTGGCTTTCTGACCCATTAGTAAGTTGAAGACTCTACTGCAACAAGCTTGGACCTAATGACAGAAGAGACCCTCTTTCTAACCCGTTATATATATGTAATGCTGCCTCTCGTCAGGCTCCACAATCACTCATTAAAGCTTGATTTTTTATGTCATTATAGGGTTTCTCAGACATTTCCTCTCTACGGAGCGCCGGAGAAACTGGGTTTTGGTTTCTTCTTTCTCCATTGCTGAGTTCCGCCCTTCCAGTGGATCCATTTATTCTGTTGCACCCATCGGCTGGCTTTGTCACATTGTTGCTGACAACAGGGTCGCTCGGTGTGAATAACAGAGTCCAAATACATCACGCTGGGTTTTTTTTCTGACGATTTGAGCTGTGGCAGTGAGTGACATGTTCTAGCTCATGTGCCACTAACGTTATATCATCCGTTCGGTAAAATGACATGGCATTCAGAGAAGAGATTTAAAATCCTGTTAATCCTAGGAGCCTGTTTTAAAATGCGCCTGCGCAGCTTAATGCGCCAACTGACAATTATTTCACAAGAATGAAATCCTTGGATTCCAGGAGTTGAGATGGTGGTGGTGGGGTTATTAAGTATTTGTTAGTGGGAATCTAAATATACATTAAGGAATTTATTAAAATGATGACCAGTATCTGGTAGACCAGAGCTGTAAATCGGGGCAAAATCCAACCTATTAACCTCTGGGGGGTAATTTGCAGAGCGCTCCTTTATAGCGCCGGCCATTGAGACCTTTAAAGGGACACTCCAGCCATTGTATATTGTTTGATGCATATGAGACCCCTCCATGAGATATGAGATCTCCCCATATGTATTTGCCCCCACCCCCAGCTATTTTCCGTGCAGGACATGTATTCGGCCAATCGCATCTCCCGCCATGTGATCTACTTACAGCCAGTCAGCTCCAGCAACAAGGTCTAACAAGAACCCCAGCGTGCATGCACAGAAAGTTCCCCTTCTGATTCCAAAGGGAGTCCTTTCCTGCCAGTGATTGGTTGCCTCAAGCAGCCAATCAGTAGCAAGAATCGTCGGACCATGGAGGAGGAGCTGCAACTTCTCCCTAAGCTAAGTACTTAACCTTAAAGAATGTATCTTTATATATAAAGTAATTTAATATGCATTTTTTTTGTAGCCAGGCTGTAGCTGCAGCTTCTCGGTCCCCAGGCCAGCCCCCCCCCCCACCCGCTTTGTTGTTTATATCATTTATCCTGAAGGTTTCGCTGAAGAAATCCGGACCACGTTGTTCTTTTGCACGCAGCCCGGAGATCTCTTCGGGCAAATATTACCGAGTCGCAAATGGCCGCAATCCGTTTTGGAACCTTCGGTGTCATCACAGAAATAGTCATTTTCGAGAGCCGCGTATTTAATCTGCCTTTTTCTGCGCACGGATTTTCAACTTTAAAAGCCCAATCAGGAGGCCCCATTAGACTGTAACAAGGCCCTAGGTGTCGGGGGGGGGGGAAATTCTTCACTTTAATTCGACTCCCATCCCTTTTTTTTCAATCGTGGCAATAAAGTTTCTCGGAGTCGTAGTCATTAGAGAAACATCCCATTCCTCCACTTCTCGCAGTCGCGTTTACAATGATTTACTTCCCAGACTTTTATGAGCGCTGAAAATCAGGGAGTGGTGATTTCTTTTCAATTGAATAAACGTTTATTGAAATCATTTGCGGTCGGCGAGTAGAAAGGTGGGGGGGGGTCGCTCCGGTGCTTTGAGTTTCTTAAAGGAGCAGGAACGGTTAAAAAAACCCATTTTTCACGTTGGTCTCGTTTTAGATTCAGGAGCCGTATATCTACCCCATGCATGTTTAAATCCCCTCGATGTATTACCCTCTACCACCTCTACCGGGAGGCTGTTCCACTTATCGACTGCCCCTTTCTCTATTTTGTACATGTTCCAAAGTATCGATTTCCTAGCGAATGGGAAAGGAGATGAGCTTTAATCCCATGTTGTCCCAAATTGCCTGAGCCCCATCAGAGGCCAGCGGCACAGGAGTAGTAGTGTCGGGCCTGGAGTACGCGTGGAAGCTTTTTAGTCTCTGCACTTAGAAGGACCCTCGTCAGAAATTCTTCTTCTCGTGTCATCTCAGATTAAGGACAGAGGGTGGAAAATTTGCGGGACGGTAAAATGGGTCACCCGTAGACTCGTCTCTCGGAGTTTTATATTAAAAACACTTAAAATTTTTATTGGTTTTACTTTTTTTTTTTTTTAGTAGAACGGCCCTGAGTCCTGGCTTTTATTTTTAGTGCTTTGTATGCTTTTTAGCTGCAAGGACGAGGGGACTCTCTGTCCTCCGCATCTGATGAGACGGGCAGGAATGTTCAGGATGGGCACAAAAAGCTATAATTTCAATTTTTCGTTTAAAAATTTATGTATGTGGCCTTAATGGGAAAAAAAGAAGCGAATAAATAACCCAGACATGAATTCCAGTTTCTTAAATGTCTATTTTTTTTGGGGGGGGGGAAATACAGTGCATTACTGGCTCGGCTACATGTTGAAATTCCGCTTGGGGTGAAAAAAGTAGAAATACCATCCAAAAGAGGAATTAAAACCTAATATAAAAGAAAAAGAGCACAGAAGCATTAATTGCAATCAGTCCAGCTTTCTGTGCCATAGACGAGTCGGCAAACCTATAAACTTTCTGGCTCCAGCTAAGCGGAGGGTAGGGGGCTTGCTGACATTGGGGGGCCCCAGTGATGTCCCGGGACACACGCTTTTGTTGATAGACAAGTTGGCGGTGACCTGGAGGTTCTGCGTGGTGACCCAGAGAAGCGGTGCCTCACCCGGAGACTCTGGAGACTTCTCAGGCAGATGCCCCGTCAGCCGGTGGCCAGTAGAGTCTTATACTTACCGATACTGCTAGTCAAGTGGCAGCCTAGTAAGGGTCACATCAGCATCTTCCATTGTAGCCCATCTATAGATCCACGTGATCTCCTCCGCACCGGACCTTACTGTCCATCAGGGGCATCAAGAGGGAGACAGAGCCTCAAAACCTGCTCACCGGTGAATAACACCCCAAATTGGGTAACCTTGGACAGAATGACCTCTGGAAGTAAAGGGCTGTTTACACACTTTGTAGGCTCTTGAGATATACTTTGTAGACTGCTGAGGGCGTTAGAGATCTGTCTCTTCTCGATCCTCAAGTCTGTCCTAAAGAGTTTGCCATTTCACTGTCTTTGACCCAAAATCAGCGCAGTTGCCCTGTTACGCGATAGGATAGGTTGTCTCTTTCTACCATGGAGTGTTGGCGGATGATAGGTGTTTTAGTCGGTAGCAGTTGCTTTTTTACCCCCCATCTGTCGGTTTTCTAATAAAATATTTTGACCGGACCGGTGAGAGACGTTACGCCGGGTTTCATCTCTGAACAGTCGTTCTACCGCCATGTAGCCCAGAACTTCCAGACGAAGACTGGGCCTTAATTTCCAGCAGAGAGGCTTTCTCTCCTCCGGTTGTTCTGTAAACGCAGCGTATTGGACTGGCGGTTGGTTCCGTAGCCTCGGCGTACATACTTTTTAAATAATCAGCCATTTGTTGCAAACGGCGTCGCAGAGAATCAAAAGCGTTTCATTTCACGGCTAATTTAGTTTGTAATTATAGATCTGTTGGTAAACAGTGGCATAATATTCTGCTTAATATTCTTTTACTTGTTTATGCATTAAAACGTTGGCTTTCGGTAATGCCTTCGCAGAAGCAGCGTGATAAAAACCGAAATGGCTTTTGCGAGAAAGGAAATTAAGTTAAATGCAACATTTTTGGGCTTAACGCTTATCCATATGCCACCAGGAGAGCAGACCATATTTCCTTCTAATTAGCTGCATTGGGGGGGATTTATTTCAAACAGGCAAATAAAACTAAAAATGTGCGCGCCAGCCATTTTTTTTTTCCCGGCCCACAGAATAATGAATTGAACATTGTGTTAACTTCTGGGCTTCTACTCAAAAAACAGCTGCTCTAAATAGCTATGCCAAGTATATACTTACCCATCTCATGAATAATCTTTGCCGCATTCGCCCAGTTTCCCCAATGCCGTCGGGGTGGGACATGGATTTTCAGTGTGGCTTTACCATTATGAAAAGGGCATTTTTGCCCAGGGGTTCCTCAACATTAAATGCGTCCCTGTCCTCATCCGTGATACAATCAAATGTTCTTTGGGTTCATATGGAGTTAGAAGCCACATCCTCAGCCCAGGCTGACCACGTGATGGCTTCGTAAAGCTGTATGAAGCCATCACATGGTCAGTCTGGGCTTCATACAGCTTTATGCAGCCATTGCGTGGTCAACCTGGGCTTCATACAGCTTTATGAAGCCAACGCTTGGTCAGCCTGGGCCTTATACAGCTTTATGAAGCCAACACTTGGTCAACCTGCGCTTCATACAGCTTTATGGAGCCATTGCGTGGTCAGCCTGGGCTTCATACATCTTTATGAAGCCATTGTTTGGTCAGCCTGGGCTTCATACCTCTTTATGAAGCCACCTCATGGTCACTCTGTGCTGGGGATGACTTCATAAAGCTGGATCCTCTCAATCACTGAAATAAATGGACAACGATTATAATTGTAGGATAAGGGAGACAAAAAAAGAGAGATTGGATAAATTAAATAATGGTAGACGGTGTAGAAAGAATGGGGTTGGCCACAGGGTAACCTAACCTATTGGGGCCCTCACCATGGTCTGTAGCATGGACTAAAGGACCATGTATGCTCACTGATATTGAGTTATATGTCAAGCGATGGGCTTCAGTTCTGTCTCCATAATTTGGAAAAAAATAACCGAAAGTTTGAATAAGATTACTTCTCGGAATCCTCGGAACATTTTCACATTCTTTGAGCTTCTAGTTTGGAATAGTAAACGCACGTGAACTCTGGTGAATGCATTTTCCATCTCTTGATATATCCAAAGGTCGTTGAGAGAGAGAAAGGAAAATGGTGGGAGTCTGATCCCCAACTCAAGCCCGTTACCGTGACTTTGGGATGCGGCAGCGGCTTGGGAGCGTTGACTCGTCCTGTCCTTTTTTTCACTCGTTCTGGATGTGGTCGTGAGCGCCCAGTCGCTCAGACAGCTTGCTATTCGCAGCCAGCTATAGGTTTCTAAATCATGCATCAGGCGCACAAGCTTCTTGGAGGCTGCTGGACTGGTAAATTTTTAATCGAGGTTAGCCTCCTATGTGCTGTTCTGACATGAACATCTGCTTTGAAATTTTCCAGTTTAAGACATGCCAGAATACATCAAATCCTGCAGGTTCACATGGTACCCAAACGTTACTGCCGGCTTCTGGTGGTCCCTCTGCTGATCAATAAATCAATACCTGATCGGATAACCGCTCTCACTTCAGACCTGCGCGCGGACATGAATATTTCAATAACCATCTTAACCTGGCAGAGCCAACGGATTTCAGACTCTGGTATTTGAAGGATGTCACGCATCGGAATATTATCCAACTCCTTATGGGATTAGCAATTATCATCTGAAACGGTCTCCTCAACCATTACTATTATTTCATCTCAAACCCGTGATTAGAGATTTCAATGGCCGATAAGAACCAATTTACCCAATACAGCCGTTATTTTTAGTTACAATCACCGATATATAGCATATATTCATCGTACATCTATCTCAGCTATTTTTGAGCCATAGTTTTAACTCTTTCGGTCATGGCTGGCCAGCTGGTAGACGTATCCATGCGTCTGGGGGGGTGGAGGTAGATGTAAGGTTGGCAGTGGTAGGGGAAGGGGAAGACCAGTCTGGAAGTTGGAGGGACTAAACTAGACTCCTCCATGCTGATATTATGGACTGTTCTTCATGGCTGTTAACGCAACAGTTTGGGTTCCTTACTGAATGTACATACCAAAAATGTCTCAAGAATATTGCCCCAGAGGTCTCTCCCTTTAGAGGGGCTGGGATGTGGAGGTAGGTGTCTGGTTGTAGCTAGCTGACGGCGGTAGGAGAAGAACAAGTTGGACACTGGAGGAGCTAATCAAGACTTCTCCACCAAAGTCAAGAGCCTAAAACAATATTCTAAGGATGACATCTACTGATTCCACACCTCACCCTCTAAATGTTGCCCACCCCTGCCACACTTGTACCCCTTTTGAGTGTAGCCTGTTGCTACCCTATTTCCCTAGCTTGATATTGTCCTACCTACAGCACCCTTCATATATTAGACCAGTGGTCACCACGCATGGCGGCTCCTGGAACCTCGCTACAATGTTGCCAGACGCAAATCGAGAATGTCCCGGGCCAGGATGTTGGGGCTCGCTCCTTTCCCGCGAGGCTTCGATCTCTCCTGCCATCAGCGGAATGCGTTTCATTCATCTTCCAAATGCGAAGACATTCTAATCTGTCGAGAGCGGAAGAACATCTGCCGGGCCTGAAAATGCCATCTCAAATATAAAGCATTGCCATTTGTCATGAAAGTGCTTTAAAAAATATAATGATGCCTTTTTTATGCAACTTAATAACAGCACAGAGTCTAAATGAAGCAATCTTCTTCATATAATGGCCCAAAAACCACTTGACGCTGACACAATAATTAGCGGATCCTTGTGCTGGATCTTTTAGTAATGGGTTAATTAATGTGCAATTAAAATAGTGCAATTCTACCACACTTTGCCACTAATAAATTACTTTTTTTTCCATGCCATTATCTAGTCCCCGTAGTGCAGTCATATATATA
This sequence comes from Spea multiplicata, assembly GCA_009364415.1. Classification (NCBI taxonomy): domain Eukaryota; kingdom Metazoa; phylum Chordata; class Amphibia; order Anura; family Pelobatidae; genus Spea; species Spea multiplicata. The sequence continues at coordinate 31,387 of VKOC01000205.1, forward strand.
AAAACCAGCCCCATCATTCCGCAGCATACTTAAAGCTTCTAATCCTCTCCCGTTTGTTAAATGAGATCTCAGCCTGAGACGATAAATAAATAATAATTTAAAAAAAATGTTTGCGGTCCTATAATTTATAATTTAGCCCCAGAACCTCTAAATACTAATGTTGGTAGAGCAGAAATCATAGCCCCCCCACCCGTCGCACTTTGGCCGCGGGATCCGGATAAATATTTCATAATGTGGTTCTCACCAGTCGTTTGAATAACAGATCTGCCCTATTTATGCCAAGTGAAATGAATTCATCCGATTGGCGCCGGATTTATTTTTAATGCCCCCTTCTTCTACCTTCCATACGAGGAAGGGCTTCATCTTCCAAACAGCAAACCAAAGAGACACCAATTGGACCCCCCCCCTCCGTCCCCTTAAATATAGGGGTCCCGTCACATCATATGGCCGTACGTATAGTGCTTAGCCCCCAGCTATGTCAAAGTACCCCAATTCCGCAGAACTCACCTGAATGCTATTGTGGCTGTACTGCTTGTCATTCGGACTCGTATGATTTGCAGATTTACTGAGTATTGGTAAATTTGGTCGATTTGTACAAACCCCCTGAAAACGAGGCCACGAATCAGACGAAAACAAAGCAAAAAGCTCTGAATTTTTGTCCAAAATGTGTGGGTCCACATTCACTCGCACTCGCTCATTCTTGTTCGCTCATTCTCTCACACTCTCTAAATGTTTCCCTACCTTCCTATCTTCAGTCTGCTACCTTCTATCTTGGTCCGCATCTCCACGGACATAACCCGGCGTGAACTTCCACCAAAATGGCGGCACTTGTTCCAACTGGGAGAGGGGACGTTAGCGCAAGCACAGTCATTTTGCCCTCATTTGAACTGAGGACAATATGGCGGCGCTTGTCGTTGAAGTTCTCTCCCCGATCCTACTCGAGTTGAAGGGGGGGGCAATTTGACGGCGCTTGCGTTGACATCCTCGGTGGAAGGTTGAAAACCAAGACAGCGGGTGCGTGCCAAAAGAAAAAATAGAAATATTTTCATTAAAAAACAATGTAATTTACGAAGACGCGGCTGATACGGTTTCCATGGTGGATATTTTGACTCGAACCAAAAAAATCGCAGATAGGATTGCATGAATTTTAGGGGGCCGAGGGGGAAGGGATGGCGCTGAATACCGAAAGCCTATCATCTGAATCTGGAACGGATCCAGAATATTGATGAGCGTCTCGCCGAAACGCACCGAGCTTTCAAAATGTCACCTTAACCTATAAACAAAAACAAATTATTCCAACGGCGATGAGAGATTACTCCAGCGAAACGCCTTCGTTAAACCCTTTAAATCGGCATCATAAATGGGATTAAACGGGATATACGGTTTAGCGGGGGAAAAAACGGCGCGTCTAATCCATGTGACTGCGGCGACGCTACAAATACTACGCGCATGTTACAAGAAAGCAGGAAGTAGATTTCACACGTTAGTCCGTGAAGCATGCAGCGAGATTCCGTGTATTCTGAGGATTAGTTTTTGTATGATAAAAAAAACAAACGTAGACTTAGATGGGATGGAAGGAAGTTTTACTTTACTGAGAGGGTGGTAGATAAGCGGAACAGCCGCCCAGCAGAAGTGGTAGAGGGTAATACAGTGAGGGGAGTTAAACATACGTGGGATAGACATACGGCTCCTGAATCTAAGAGGAGGCCAACGACTGATTAAGGTTTGAGTCTTTACAGCAGGAGAAACGGGCGACTAGACGGGGGGCCGGATGGGGGCCGATCTGCCAGCAAGATAAAGACAGAACAACAATTTTTGAATTACATTTTTGTGCCACGTGGATCCGGCAAAACATGATTTTATGCTCAAAAATATTTACATCTTATCTTTTTTTTTTTTTTTTTAATGTAGACATTGAAATTATTTTTTTTTAAAAAGTAGTAAAAATAAATTTATTTGATTTATCGTAAAAATATTTATTATTATTAATTATTATTATTATTATTATTATAAAAAGGTTATTTCTGGGGTTTTTTTCTTATGATTTTTGTTTTATATTTTTTACTTATTTATTTATAAATATATAATTATTTATAAATATAAATTATATAAATTTATAGTCGCCCGTTTCTCCTGCTGTAAAGACTCAAACCTTAACCAGTCGTTGTCTCGTCTTAGATTCAGGAGCCGGATGTCTATCCCATGCATGCTTACGTCCCCTCACTGTTTTAGCCTCTACCACCTCTGCTGGGAGGCTGATCCGGTAATGTAAAACTTCACATTTAAGATATATTGGAAAGGCTTCCAGATATTATCAGCCGGAATAATGCCGACGAGACACAAGCAGCAGGTAAAATCGTGGTGCCATCGTATAAATCCCGGCTTCAAACTTCCTACTTAAAATTCAACAATTTTAAGGAATCAATAATCCCTAATAGCCTGAAGTTTCAAGCACAGGAAGCCTTCCGGCTGTAATTACGCATTCATTTATGTATATTAGCGTTTAGCATATGCCCGGCCGCTGCTTATCCAGAACCCTCATTCCATTAGCGAGGACATTTTCGACCATTACTGAGCGGCATTAAGTCCTTTGGTCAGGTCGCACTTTATTTATTATATTATGTTTGCTGATGTAAGTAAAAAAAAAAAAATATTTGGAATAAATAATTGAGGCTTTAAAAAGACCAAACAGCGACAGAGAATCTGACGGCGGTTCGGCCCCCGTCGGCCCGTCCGGTCCGCCTGTTTTCCCCGCTGTAAAGACTCAAACCTTAATCAGTCCCTCGTCTCGTCTTAGATTCCCACGCGTGTTTAAGTTACCTCACTGTATTAGACTCTACCACTTCTGCTGGGAAGCTGTCCCACTTATCTACCACCCTCTCGACGAATCACTATGTTCAAATTCCGGCTCATGGAGCTCTCTGTATCCCACTCAGAATGTCTGCAGAGCGTCTTGCCTAATATATAACTTCATTATTATCCGGCAAGCTCTAAGTAGCACTCAATGGGTTAATTAAAATACATGTGTTGTGGGGACAGAATATATTATATTATTTATTATTGTATTATTTTTATTTATTTATTATTATTATTATTATTTATTATTAATATAATATATTTTATGATAAACAGCCGGGGTCGTAAATAAGACCCCCTAAGCCAATGTTATTATAAAAGATGTAAATGCGACAGATATTGGGTCAAAAGGAAGCCAGAAGGTGGTCTCTTCCTAACATGTAGATTGCGTTGGGGTAACGTTAATAAATCCCCCCGGCGCTGCTATAGTAACAGTAACTGCTATTAGAATATATATTATTAACATTCTAAATTAGGTTTACTTTGAATTAATTTCTGCTGCTTGGCTGCGGAACGGAAACGTTTTTTTTTCTTCTAGATGCGATGGAGAGACGAGGACCCCCCGCTGAACGCATTTCGAGTGGAAGACGTAGCTGCAGGCGCGTTATTTTCTGCTAAACAGAGAGCTCCAACGCGCCATTAGATTCCGACGGAGTCAAAGTGTAAAGGTACAGCTTTATCTATTCCGGAACAGCCTCCCAGCAGAAGTGGTAGAGGGTAATACAGTGAGGATTTAAGCATGCGAGGGATAGACATCCGGCTCCTGAATCTAATTCTGGTTAAGGTTTGAGTCTATAGAGCCATATGGGGGCCGAATTTATTTTATGTTTCTATGGTGAAAATTAGGCAGGTAGCACCCCCTTAAATGGCTTCCCTCTTGGGAGTCATTTTGTGGACCCCCCGTTGTCACGGTCAGGACTACGTGCCAAGCCGTGACTGTGTGGAGGGTGTGGGCATGAAGTGGTTAATAGCACCAGGCCTCTGGATTTACTAACTTGACCCCTTAACAAGGCATAAGTTACACCAAAATTAACCCCCAAAATAACCACCTCTGCTGGGTTACCCTCCATTGCTTCCACTACTTTATATGAGTTAATCATGACGCCCGTCTCTTTTAATTTCAGGAAATCACTGATTATATATTTGCTGGCCATTGGTGGGAAGGACGGTCCGCTCTGGGTACGAAGAGTTGTCCTCAACAACACGAGGAACGCGAGGAACCTGAGCTATCAACCCTTTTTTGGCGACAACGCTCCCCGATGCGAACACATGGATAGCTGACATAAACTGGGCCGCCTGCCCTCGGGGGATCTCTCGCACCAGACGTCCATGCCGGATATATAATTCTATGGAATGAAGGCTTCTTGAGGTTTGTAGAATCCATGGTCTTTGTAGATGGATCCACCATAAGTTACTCATCACCCTTACGGGTCAGTGATGTGAGGGTAAGGACTTGATCTTCTAAGGAGGCATCACGTAGGACAGAGACCCCCACAAGAAACTCTTTGGAACATCAGGGGGAACCTAGAAAAGGGGATGTTCTTGGTAAACCGGGAAACGGGCCGAGGACACAACAATACGTTCCGTGCTAGAAGAACGCTGTGGTTTCCTTTTGTCTCAATAAATATCGTCAGGTTGGAAGCTCCGGTAGACGTACCCACCGACATTTCAGGAAACCAAACAGGGACACCTGTGTCAGGGGGTGTGACTAGGAGAAAAAGCGGGCAGGGCCATCACAAGAGTGGGTGGGGCCTGAAGCGTGGTTGACCTGCCCACCTTACCCAATTAGCAGACCTCAGAGGAGAACGGAAACTAGGCCGCATCCCCCATGCCTACGAAAGCAGGACAACCAGACAGCACCTGAAAATCAGGACCGGCTTGCCAAATCCGGGACTGCTGGAACGCATGCACAAATATTTTTCATGAGTATCCAAAATATACACAAAATATTTTTCTTAAAAAAACACCAATTTTAGTTTTTGGAACCAGGTTCTGCTCATTGTCTGATATCTTCCCTTCAAAGCCAATTATATTTTCCCCAAGGCTCTGTCTAAGGTTTGGAACCTTAAAAGGTTTTTTTTATTATTTTTTCTGTGTCCGATGGCTTATATATTAGTAATAGGCTTCCTTTTTGATTTATATTGTATACACGGCTATCATTTGTGAACAGAAATCACCCCCCTGACCTTCTGAATAACTCAAAACTTTTTAGGACGTCTCTTTCTCCGATTTTTTTTTTGCCAATTATCAAAAAGATAGAGAAAAAAAAAATGTGCAGGTTTTGCAGGGAGATCTCAGATGTCTGAAATCACATGGCGATCGCGGAAAAAGATTCGTTACCGGGGATCATTATGGCTAAAGACTAATGATCGGGGAGGAAAACCTGCCCCCCCAAAAAAACAAAAAGATGGGGCTTGGTGGAAAGGAATTGTTTTTGGGGGGTTGGTCCATCTATCTATCTTCCATCTAGATTAATATTATATATAATTAAAAATATATATATTATAATAATAACCAAATACATCATTTTGAATAGAGTATTTTTTAATGATGTCATAGGTTAATGCTGACATCATTAAGCCCCTGATTCATAAACACATTAATAATAAATAAAATATATTTATTATTATATTAATAAATACATCATTTGTAAACATATTTTAAGTGATGATCATAGGTTACTGCTTGACACCACTAACCCCTGTTCATACAACACAATATATAGTAATAAAATATATAATGTATAAATAAATATGTCATTCTTGTAATAACATACTTTAAGTGGATTCATAGGTTACTGCTTTGAGTGCACATTACTATTAATAAATACTATATTGATAGTATATCTATTATAATATATATATAAATTATATTATGATTATAACATTATTTTGGATTGTCAGAGGATATTTCGGACATCATTGAGGCCCTGTTGCTAGAGCAATATTAAAATATTTTTGATAAAATATATTCCAAAGTGCGTTAGTAGCATGCTTGACTTCTACTATGTAAGCAAGACGTCTGATGTCATCTGCCTAACTTTTGCTAGTTTTACCCATATTCGGAACACACAGTAATATTTTCGAGAATGTCTAATTTCCCTTCTTTTCCACACTTTTTTTGGCATTCAGAACCCTCCCTCAAACGACACCAGTAACCCACCGTAAGGTGCATTAAAAAATGTGGGGGGTTTTTAGGGGAATTCTCGCTAAAACTGCACATTCTCGAGAGAAAGAGAGCAAAGTCAAGAATCTTATACCGGATCCCGGGCTCTCTCCCGAGCTGGAAACGGCTTCCACCTAACGATTCATTTCATCCAGAACTCAGAAGGTACTTTTTGGTCCCCAAAGCATAAGAAGTGTTTAAAAATATATGGCGCATTTAGGCTGGGAGATGCCCCCAGGTAGCATTTTAAAAGGATAATTATTCAGAATGCGCTTGGAAGCAGAGAAATCTGCGCGGATTTCAGGAAATTGGAATTTAGTCATTTTTACCAAAGGCGGTTAGAACGTAACATTCTATTTTTATTATTTATTTATTTTTTTGCTCGTTAGGTTTATTAGACTGAAACGATATTCCTGTTGCTGCCCGTTCCAGTTATCCCTTCATATATCTTATCGTGACTTTACCTCGAGTTCAAAGGCCGGTGTCTAATCGCAGCACATCATTCCATTCTGCTGAGCCTCTCCACGCACATTCTAGATTATTAAAGGTTAACGCTGAACTTGTGAAGACCTGAAGATGATCCTCCAAAGGTTTGTTAACTGAAAATGTCCCCTTTTTTTTCATTCCTGATCTATTCTTGTATTCCGGGTTTTTATAAAGCATTAAAGCTATTAAAAAAAAAAATTGTGACTTAAAACGGCGTTTCGGGTCGACTTAACCCTCTTTAGAATGTCATTTCTGAAAATGTTTGTAACTTTAGATTTTGTTGCAGAGACTTCCGAAACTCTTCATGATACGATCGTCTGTAATACATTGTTACGCTTTTATTGATATCATCGTAATTAAAACTAGAAGAAAATGAGAGTAAAGACAACAGATTGCATGTGGTAAGGGTGCGTAACGGGAAGCGTTTTGGATATACGACTGATTTTTTTCAGATCAGTCTCTGCTTTTTCTGTTTTAACCACAAACCGCAGATTTTTAATGGAATCTATTCAAAGGCGTTCAGAGGCCGTTTATCACTCCCATCACTCCTGGGTTCCAGTGGCCCTTTATCACTCCCATCACTCTGTGGGTTCCATGGCCACTTTATCACATTGCCATCACTCCTGGGTTCCAAATGGCCCTTTATCACTTCCCATCAATCTCCTGTTGGTTCCATAGGCCCTTTATACATCCATCACTCCTGTGTTCGCAATGGCACTTATCACTCCCATCACTCGCCATCACTCCTGGGTTCGCAAATGGCCCTTTATACTCCCTATCCTGCCTGTGATTCCATATGGGCCTTTATCACATACCCCATCACTCCGCTATCACTGCCTGGGTTTCCAATGGCCCTTTATCACTCCATCAACTGCACTGTGGTTCGGCAATGGCCCTTTTAATCACTCCCATAGCACTCCTGTGTTCCAACAGCCCTTTATCACTCCCATCACTCCTGTGTTCCAATGGCACATTGTGTTTGCTGATCCATGTTTAAGTTTCAAAGGCGGATTGGTGGTTAGAAAACCCTTTCGTAATTATTTACAGCCAGAAATTTCCTTGTTTTCCATGAAAACAGCTGAGTGACCCCAAACTTTTGAATGGTAGTGTGTGTGTGTGCGCGCAGAATGATTAACTCTTCAATGGCCTTTGATGGTCATTCTAACACATCACGCACTGAACAGAGTCAGCTAAACCCCTTTGGGAAGGCAAAACAATCCTGTGTGGGCAAATGGCGCTCAGCTTGTGCCAGATTTGTAAACACAGAGCCTCGGGTGTCACCGGTTATATCGCCAACCTCTTAAAGCAACCCGCGTTAACCAGCAGGGACAGGGTCAATATCTAGGTTGAATAGGACTTGAGGTGCTTTGAGGTATTGGTGGGCAAAGCGATATACGGCCATATAGTGCGACAGAATCACCAATATTTATGCCGTTTTTGAATGGCACGCGATGAATTCCTGCTTTGTTTTGAAGCACGACAAGTCAGGGTCATTCATTACATTCTAAAAAAGCCTTTGGATTTAACGATTACCATGGTAACAATAGATTTGACCAATCTCACCATTATAACGCGCAGGAAGGTCATCTCCGAGGGAATTAACAAGAGGAGCGGCTACTTTACAAAATTCACTTACATTCTACAATAATTGTTTTACTGCTTTAGATCTCCACGTAATTCATACACTTTATACCCAAATCAATCAGTGCATTCCATAAATTAAATTAATTTCCGACCATGAAGACAAAAAAAATATCAAACAATCAAGCAGCAAAACAAAGAATTAGGTTTAAAAAAATGACTTTTGTTTATATATATATTTTTATATATATATATATATATATTTGTTTTTGGCTGGGATAAACTCAGAGCCTTGGTAACAAAAGTTTATTTCCCTTCAAACTCGGAATAAGAGAGCTCGTTTTGTTTTTAATGGATGCATAGTGTAAGAAAAAAAAAAGCAGATAGATTTATTTATTGTAGATTTCGGTAAAAGCGACAAATCCACTTAAATGTAAATTTTTCATACCTGACAGCCAAAAGCGCTTTACTTTTGTGAGATTCTGTTTACTTAACCAAATACGGTATAGGAAGTCGAAGTTAAATACGACTTCAATGATATTATAAGTGAATTTTAGGTACGGATCGACAGAATAAAAGAAGCGAAAGGAACACGCTTTCCACTAAAAAAAGGCTTTTAAGGCATATATTAACCGGGCTGTGATACAATACAATTATCCTCTGCAAAACGTACACCCCTACTTCTTATTAGACAGGCGCAGAGTATGAAGAGAGGTCGGCGTTGAAGAATGTTTATGCAATTAACAGACGGATAAATAAAAGAATATGGTAACCAAATTACAAAGAGGTTATTATTATTACTCGCTGTTAAATTTAGCTCCGGGAACGAGCGTGTATCTTTGTGTTTTATGTGGAAAGCATGCATTCGCCAAGAGAAGCACGGAAGGAAAATGGCATTCGCCCTTCTGGGTTGGTTGAACTCAAATGTCGGAGAGGTCGTCAAGTTAAAGGGATTCATGAATTGGGTCCGATTTGGCGGAACATGGGGGTTTCTCCCATCTACCGGTTTGGCGCCTGTGCGTTTGTTAGGGATTTATCAAGGGACTTATATGCATCCCATCTGAACCTAGACACGAAGACTAAATGAGCCTTCAAAACCCCTCTCCCTCAAAGGGTTAGTAGGAGTGGAACCAGCGACGTATCCTGGTCTAGGCAGACAGGACCGGCACGACACGGAGAGCTGGGATATGACATCATATAATAACACGGAGAACGCATTTCATTCCAGCTCCAAAGTTTAACACCGCGTCTAACTCCATACCCAAGATAAGAGTCTCCTTTTTAGACGGAGTATAGATGACTGGATATGCGTCTCAGCCGCCGCGTCAAAGTCCTTCACTCCCAGCTACGGCTTTAACAGTCTTCTGTGTTTTAAAAAAACCCCCACAAAATAGAATTAAATATATATTCCCGGTAACGAGGCCGGATCTTAGAAGGGAGGACGTTCGGCTGCCTATTAGCTACTTGCAGCGACTGCTAAAAATGTGTCGATTATCCTCGGGCGGGCGAGTGACAAGCGCTCATGCCCGCAAGGCACAAGAAACACTAAATGCTTAGGTCTCATAATCTGGACGGTTGCTCGTGTAACGATCAGAATCAGCCACCGCAAGGGCAATATACTTTATGTTTATAATTACCGCAAAAAGTTCAGTGTGGCATTTTACCGAAAGCACTTGTCTTTGGGTGCAGATGGAGGGGACTCGACAGGTTCACTTAAGATATAAGGGGCAGCAATTCTTTATCGGATGTAGCTTGTCTAAGCATCTTGATACGTCGGCTGTCTTGATATGAAGCTCCTTAATTGCCAGAGAACTCAAATATCGCAACGTTGTTTCTGCTTATCGAGTCTCCTTTAAAGGTTACGGAATCCGTCTCCCCGGAAGGTCCCATATCTGTTGTACTTAGTAAAAGCACCAGGAAAATAAGATTTTTTTTTTCTTCTTTTTACTAAACAGTTGCGGACTGACCAAATATACGCAGCGCTCAAATCAAAATCAAAGCGGTTTTATGCAAATCCTCCAAAATCTATCCAAATTCTCTAATTCTTTGCAATTTGCGTTGTTTGGAATTTGTTCTTTTCGGCCTTTGAAGGACTTTTTTTTGGAAACTAGGGTCTGGATTTTATACTGACGCGCAGAAAAGAGACTCTGTGTTCAAAATGTATCAGGGGACACAACTTATTTTTTGTTAAAAATGTAATTCAAAAAGTGACAATATTTATTGAGATTGAAGGAAACCATAAGATTCTCCCCCAGAATGTATACGTTTGCCCATGGTTCTTCTCTGAATAATGTCCTGTTCTCCATGGGGGGCTTCATTCTCTTTTCTAGGGTCTCCTAACATTCCAAAGAGTCTCTTCTGTAGGACTTTGTCCTCCACGGTGGCTTCTTAGGAGATATTAGTCCATCCCTTATTGACCTTGCTGCTGAGTCTGGTGGATCTATCCATCTCTTTTACTAGATGTTTAAGCAAGATCCATATACAGAGTCTATAGGTTCCACATACCTCCGATTAACAACAGTTCTGTAGAATTATATTAATCAATGTTAATAAACACCTAGAATCAAAAGGTTCCGTCGGCCGTTGACTATCTTTCGTCGAGACAATCTTTCCGAGCTGGCATTCTATTTAATAATTACATTTTTTTTTTCTAATCCCAAAGCTGCTCTTTCATTATTTTGTTCAATTTTCTGCCACCCGATGAGAAATCAGCAGACCTCTCTACTCCGGAGCGTTGCTGCGCGATCCGGCTAAAGCGCCAGGAAATGCTACATTGTCTTTCATGCAGCGGAAAGGTTTGCTAACAAGTTCCAGTTTCCCCAAAGATGTCATCAGAGACGGGGGGCCGACATTAAAAGCAACAAAGGTTGACTATTTCACAGACTTCATAGTACCCTCTAGAAGTTTCTCTGCTTTCATCTACCTTCCTTAAGATCATATGGGATAATGTATGAACATTTTACCCAGTCTGTCCGAAATGCGGCCAATTTATTTTAACTGAGTTATATATGCGAAGAAAATGCATTGTGGGATT
>VKOC01000209.1:0-20436 GCA_009364415.1 Spea multiplicata
AGTGATGGTAGTAGCGGCGTGTGGCTGGGAGTGATGGTAGTAACGGCTGGGAGTGATGGTAGTGTTGTAGTAGTGTGTTAACGGCACGCTTGCGTTGTACTCCGGCCATGGTTTACGGTTTACGGCTCTCAGCTTTTCATTAGCAGATTGGAGACCCCGGCCCCTGCCGCCCCCAGAGCGGTCTGTAAGTTATATTACTAGAAGGGTTACCTCTGCAGGGCTGCCCTCCAGTGCATCCACAACTCCTTCCCAAACAATGATATGCTCTTGCCAGACACACAGGACACTGTATGTTCCTCTCCCACACCCCGGGATGTTAATTACCTCCAATTACTACCAGCCTGGTTCAATTTCATGAACTGCCCTGCTGGGGGGCAGAAACCCTTTCACCTCTCTCTCTATATATATTTATACCGTATTTACCCTGATATGTGGGCAAAATGTGATATATTTTATAATATTAAATGAATATAAAATATAGTGCAAAAGCTAATCTATACCATTAATTGCATGCATACTGCTGGCAACTACAACCCTCATCATCCTCAGTCAGCTCAGATTCTGCGGCTAAGCAGGGCAGATGCCACTAGCAATCAAATCTCAGAGGTCAACAACTCCCACCTTGCTCAGACAGCCTTTCTACAGGACGAGTACAGCAAAAACATTTTTAAAAAGTATTTTGCTGTTACTAGAGCTCAAAAGGTCTCCGATTAACGTTCATTTTTACTTTACTGAGAGGGTGGTAGAGAAGTGGAACAGTCTCCCAGCAGAGGTGGTAGAGGGTAATACAGTGAGGGGATGAATCATGCGTGGGATAGACCTACGGCTCCTGATTAAGGTTTGAGTCTTTACAGCAGGAGAAACGGGCAGACTAGACGGGGGCCGGATGGGGCCGATCTGTTGTCAGGTTCCATGTTACCAATTTAATAATTTCCTTAAATCTGGCCGGCGTTCCCCCGTCCAGGACTCTTTTTTTTGACATTTTCATGAAGCTCGGGGTCTCCTCGGGGGGTCATTGTAGAGAACAAAAAACGGACTGGAAACAAGGAATGGTGAAAGTGGCCGAGGGGGCCGCGTTTGGAGAGGCTCCGATAAACAGGGTCCTGTTGAGGTTTGCGTGTAACCGGTCATTAGATAAACCGCCTCCTCTGTTATGTGGATAGAGAAGGCTTCCTCCTCCAAAAATAAGCCGGGGCTTTCCTGGGGGAAATCTTTGCGTAGGAGCTCATTCTGCCCCCCCTCTATCTGCCCCCCGCCCCGCGTCTATCTGCCCCGCAGGGTGCAATAAGCCTCTCATTAGGAGATAACACCACCTGGTAATCTTCCACCTGTCCAGCTCTTATCTCAACCAAACCATCACAACAGCTTTTTGTCTTCGGTTCTTTAGCATTAACCATGCAGATATATATCTGTGACAAGTGTCCCTGTTTAGGTGAGACAGTCCCTCACTGAGCCCCAAAGAATATTTATTGCCCTTTAAACCGGATCGATTTCTGTTAATTGCGATAAAGAAGCACCATTTTACCCCAGAAGGGTTGTCTGCGCAGGTCATAGAGGCCCGGCCGCAGGGATCCTATTTCCGTATCCGCGCGGTTGCCGCCTCTGCGTGGGGCGCGTGCCAAGGCTTGTGGTTGATGGCAGCAACGGAATACGAACAAGAGGAAGTCACGGTTTCGCAAAAGTGGCGTCGGTGAAGTTTCTCTTGCGATCCGTCGCCCCCTTCAGCCGATTTTACTGTCACGGGGCAGATCACAAAGTCACGAGGGTTGTTGTTTGCCCCTGGATTCTGCTGCCCCATTGGGGTGGTTGTATTATACTTGCCCCGGGCATCACCTTGGATTTTCCCTTTGGGGTAACTGATGAGGGTTCCTGGCCTGCAATACGGCGGCGTCTGGGACCTCCATTTAAAGGGACTTTAATGCCGCCATCTTGTAATTCTAGAAGGACATATTATTGTTTCTATGGGGTTATTCTCACCCTATATGTGATTAACGTGGACGTGTTTTCTCTTAACGTGTGCAAAACGATTTTAGGGTTCTAGGCTTGGAGCGGTCACCATGGGAACCGTCAGAATGTTCTTGTGGCGCATTGGAATTAAGGATTCCGTCTGTATTTCAGACACGGCCTCCAACCCCTTCCCCCCTGGCTTCGTGTGTCATGCCGAGGCTTCCCGTGTATCGTAGACGAGAAGTTTATTGTGGGAAAAAGCAGAAGTTGCCGACCAGTAAAGCCATCATACAAAAACGCAATTTGCATGGCGGGTACCGGAGAAAAGCATGACGGAGATATTCAAATACCTGGAGCGTGACCCTCGACACTGGGATCCTATTCCCGAGCGGATCGCGCCTGCTGAGGTGGCCCCCGTCCTGGGAAATAGATGGAAATTAGGACCATTAATGGGTCCAGGGCAGAATTTACCCTAGAACCCTTCCCCATACTGCCCCTGCAACCGCTGCCTATAACTCCGGCCCTTACTGCCCCTAAATGAAAGGTTACAAGGTCATAAAATGTTCTGGTAATTCCCTTGCTTCTTATAATCAGCGGCATCTCCCGACAACCGCTATTTCTTCGCTCTCTTTGCTGGGCTTCAAGTAGAATGTGGACATTTCGGGGGACCTCCTCCAATTCTGACCTCCAGGTGGTCAAAGGACAAGGGAGCACTCATACCTACCAAAATGCGGTGACTTTAATGCTGGAATACGGCTCCTCACATGGAGTCCTCACTCGGGGGGATTGATGGTCTGCATAAGACCTCCCAACCCAACAACGCAGTAAAGAAGCTGCGCCTGCTTCCTTCCATCATCTCCACGCGATGGACGCTCAGTGCCTCGACCCAAACAGTGTCCTCCAACCCAACTCCACCACCTGCAACTCCTTCGTTCTACCATTGAGACTAAAAATGAACTTGCAAACTCAGCTGGATGAGGTTACTCTGACCCAGTCACACGCATGTGAGTCAGGATTGCAACATATTAATATATATATATATACATACAGATAGACGGATATATCATTTAATGCCACAGCATCTGCTTTCCTGCTGTCAGACGGTGACCCTAACACGGGCAAAGTGGGCTTTCCCACAAGCTTTACCAGATCCCATGATTTGGCCCACCTGAAGCCTAGACGGAATGCTCAGAGAGAACCGATATTGTCCGTTTTAAGTAAGTCTGCCTTTCTTGGAATGTTGGATAATCTCGATCTATACTTCTGTTTTGAGTCCTTGGTGAAAACACAAATACTTAGCGAAAGAAGCAGCCATTGGGGTCCAGAAAAAAGTAGCTGGATGGAAAATCTCTTGAAACGAGAGAGCGTGTCCTAAGAGCGGGCGACCGTCGTGAAATATAAATGTGGATCCTTTGTTCAGCCATTTTTCTTGGTCCACTGAGTAATGTAAAGTTCCTTTCAGGTGACAGGCGGGGATTTCCTGCCAGATCTCAGGTTTCAACTGAAAAGCAACATCATCAACTAGAGCACTCCACAGATGCAAATCACTGGAAAGTCTGTAATTAATAATGGAAACAAAATAGAATCTAGCGAGCGTTCAATCCAAATATACGCAAAAGATGTATATATAATAATCGTCTTCCAGGGTGACAGCCTCCCTGTACTTCACATATAACAGGCGAGGGCATGCAAGGTTGTGGTTGTCCTCATGGGCATTTGGGGGTTTTTTGTTTGTCGTTCCTCTTGTGATATATTTATAATTGGATATCATAAAAGCGGATTTGTCACTTCTGTAATTTTCTGAAACGGACGATTCTTTGGTCTTTCGGGACGACCCTCCAACTTCACCAATCCATCTTAACCAAATACGGCACTTAGTAGTTTAGTCCACCTGTTTGCTAGCATCTCGTTTGTTCAGGCAGCTCTCTTAACGCTTCATAGAATGTCAACTAAACTACACAACAATTTTAAATGGTGTGAGAATTAATTTATCAAAATACCCCCCCCCCCTCAATTTAACTCATCTTCACCAAACTCCACAATCGGATGTTTTCTTCGAACCGGAGTGTGATTTACACAGAACAGGAAACCTCAGTTCTTGAAAGTATGTGTGATAGCAAATGCCGGGGTGGGGGGAGGATGCCGTTGAAGGTAGGGGGGGTTGACAGGGAGAGGGCCAATCGGTGGTGGAGTGAGGAGAGAAATTAAAAGCAAGGAGATAGTTTCTGGAGAACTCTTGGGTTGGGTTGGAAGAAAAGGGAAACATCGAACATTTTGTTAAGCCAGCGAGCTTAAAGTTTGCCTTCGTAAATTGAAAAGAACCGATATATATCTGAAAGGTGGTCTTTACATTAAGAGCAGTAAAGATGTGGAATCCACCACCCACAGCGGTTGTTCTATCTAGTGGAGGATGAAACCTCAAATGTTCTTGCCTCTACATTTACAAATATCTTGCTACTTTTCTTCTCCCACCGGAACGCTGATTCCTGGAGAACATTTCTACCCGTCTCTCGTGTTTTCACATATATCAGGCTCGAGTATGGTTGCATCGGGCTTTCTTTTTTAGAAGATAACACAAAAACCTCGCTGCGCAGCCAAAAAAAGCCGCATGCAAACGGATAAGATCTATTTTTGAGGCTAAATCATGAACACCTAGGCGGTGTTACTTCCTGGCTTCATACCTTTGATCTTCTGTGCAAATATTTATTGTTGCGCAGATAGACAACTCCGTATCTCTGAGCCTCAAGCACCCCTCCCCACGTAAACCTGAGCCACAAAGCTAAACAGGATGAGTGAAGCTTCGACGTGGTTTGAAGCCTGAAACTCGGCTTCGACCGGCTCGCGGACATCTCCTTGGTCTAACTCCTGGGTCCACGCAGCAGGTGCCGTGACATTCAGATCATCGTAGCTTTTACACTTTTGGTCTGGGCAGATGGTGGCTTCTATACATAGTAGTCACATTTTGGAGAACTCGATGTAGATGTTCCCTTTATCATGCACGGCCCTAAATATCAAGACCAACTATGTTCAAGTGGAAACCATTTTAGGAGCCAAGGTATAAAAGCTTTTTGTTCGAATGACTGAAATGCTCATCATCCTCTGAAACCAGCAGTGTCTCTGGGGCTCAGAAGGTTCTACGGTCTCCGCAAGATGGCACGTTTTTAAACGCTTGTTTAACGCTATCGGTTTGTATACTTGTAGACAAGGTTACAGGTCCTTGATTCATACACTTGGGGTGCAGTCCCTTATTACATCATCACCGGTATTTCAACATCACCTTCCTCTTGTGGTGTTAGCACGATGTCTTCAGGCTGTGCTTGTTGTATCTCAAATAAACCTCACTTAACCCAACTCAAAGAGGACTTACTCATCTTCTTCACTGACCTTGTGCACTTCATGGCACATGTCCGTCTCGGAGAGATTCCGCTCCTGCGGAGCACTGCACATGCACTCTAAAATTAACCCTCTGTGGCAATGTTACTTTAGGGGCTTTACTGATGATGCAAGTATGTTGAGATGTGAGGTCATTGTGCAGGCAGGATATGGATGTAAGTAACTCTTGGCCGCGTGTCTCACTCGAGCTCCCGGTTTTTCAGGTCATGCCTTAAAATGCAGAATACTACGTGCACAGAGGACAGGATTCAGCACGCTTTGGAGAGGTGTCTGCACGGACTCAGCCGGGCCGACGGCTCAACACCTACCTGGACAGGTAAGGATACGCGCCCATGAAACCGGCAAGTCTATGTTTTTCCCCCTAACCTTGAGTTTGTATGTAGATCCGCCATTGCACTTCCTCTTTTAAGTACAAGAAAACTAAACTTCCTACGTGGTGTCTTTGGGTTTCTGATAGTTTAATTTGAGTGTTCGTGGAATAAAAAGTAACCATGTGATGAATATCGCGTGTTAAGCTGTCTGCCACGCTCTTAGCCCCGGCTGCCGGACAGCGAAGTCAATGCTCGCTGCCGAGGTGCCGTAGAACTCATATTGGTGAATGGAGGGGGAAACGCACGGCTTTATGCAAACGCATTCTCTGCATCTGTAATTCGGTTTGCAGGAAGGAAGTGAAATTAAGGTTGTGTTTGTCTGGCTATTTCAGTCTGGATAAGGAAGTATTTCATTCGGCCAAAAACATAAGCAAAAAGCTTCATTAACTCTGTACTTGCCCCGGCTATCGTGCTGCATAACAGAAAACAGTAGTGCTTTCATGGAACTGCCTCTCTGAAGAGACTACATATTAGATTTATCTCTTACCACCTGTGCTGCAAGGCTCAGCCGTGTACCTTTCCTCCATCCTGCACGTTGTTCAACCACGTAAAAAAGATTAAGTGTACGGACTGGCCTATGAAGTAATGAATATATACATACGGCAGGAAGATATTATACGTGCAAAGTAATCCTGGCTGTTTCATGCAAGCGGCAACGTGTAAATATTATTTCACGCCTAGGCTTTGTACAGAACTTCGAGGCAATACTTAGGCAAAGCATAAATAAAATGTGAAATAATCACAAAAATTCAAAAAACAATGATACATTTTACTGTTTTATTATATGTATTATACATATTACATATGTTTGTACACATTACAATATGTATTTTATTATATGTATACTATCTATTATACCTATTTTATATATTATATGTATATATTACAATATGTACTTTACTTTGTGTATAATATATATTTATATTTATTTTATATATTATATGTATATTTTACAATATGTTCTTTACTTTGATGTATAATATATATTATTTATTTATATATTATTGTATATAACAATCTGTACGTTACTTTGTGTATAATATATATTATATTTATTTTATATATTATATGTATATATTACAATATGTACTTTACTTTGTGTATAATAGTATTATATTTAATTTTATATATTACAATTATTAATATTATTACAATATGTTTATTATTATATATCTAATATCTGTTATATTTTTTATATATTACTTATTTATATATATATATTACAATATGTTTATTATCATATGTATAATGTCTATTATATCTTTTATATATTACCGTTATATGTTTATCATATGTATAATATCTATTATATTTATGTATAATAGGGTTGGTTCCCTTTACAAACTATTGGTGATTTTTAATGATAAGAATGTAAATTGACAAAAGCGGCCGTGTATTTGGTAATAGAGCAGCAGCAGATTCCACGGCTCTATTACAGTAAGATCAACACACATTAAGACCAAAAGAGAAAAGGACACTTGTCTTGTGAGCTTACAATCAATTTAACTGTAATGTTGCAAACGATTATTTAAGAGTAACCACCTGTTTATTCCTTTAATCTTGGCATTATGTTTAGATTGGGGATAGGCAAGTTGCGGGTTTACAGCGGGGTCGGTTCACGTTATCCAAACCCAATTCAGAGTCTATATCAGTTGAGGAACCGGGTAGTCGATCAATAACACTCAGAGGAGGGTCTTCACTCTACTCTCACTCACCCCCCCCCCTTATGCCTTACAGCCGGGCTGTGTCTGAACTACTGGAGCCTGGAGGAGCTTGTGAGCCGGGACGCCGTCAATTATATTTTTCTGGCAGAGAAAATCCTTGAAAAGACCAGAGAAGTAAGTGGGAGAAAAGACACCATTCAACGTATTGTTTATCCAATTCAACTTATTGTCTAGGAATTCCCACGTTGAGCTCTTTGCTTATCCCCCAAAAAAGTGGGTTCCCCACAAGGTTTCTTCCATAGACATTGTCAGGAAAGCTACCCGGCGCGTCTTGCACTGTAGTACACTGTACACTGACAGTATAGGTCAGACGTACCTGCTACATCGTAACACTGTCGGAACAACGGAAACTATTCATTCTCATTTCCAGAAAACCTTAGACAAGCATCCATTTTCTCTTCTCTAAATGCACGGGTTTCGGTTTTGTTTGGAGATCCAAAGCAGAACAAAACCCCCATCTTGCAGTAGCAGCCGAGAAATCCCAATTCCTATTCCTTAGAATTAAAGTTGATATTCTTGCAGGATTATAATCCTTGACTGATGATTAAATTAGACGTGGGTTATCCTGGTAGAACGTTATCGGAAACGCTTCACAATCGCGTCCACACCAAACGTGGTCAACATTCCACCCTCTACCGAAAACCATCAACCGGACGTAGACTCCATTCGACTTTTAAGCCTTAAAAGCTATTATGGAGACCTCGTAAAAGATAATTCCATGCAGAGTTTTATTAATTCCGGTAGACGTAACGCTTCCATTCGAGAAGACATGTTTTTTTTTCTTCTCTATTAGTTTTGACGCGTCGTTTAGGGTTTCCTCTCTCAGTTATATCCGTTATACCGCCGTAACGTGGCTACCGAGTGTTTACGGACGCACAGCTGTTGGCGTGTCAGGTGCTGGACATCCCTTGAGTTTGGTGGGAACCAGTATGGGACGGGAAAGGACGTCCCGGTGCCATCTGCGGCCTGAATAGAAGCTGAAGACGGCGTAAAGTGTCCCGCTTCCTCAGTTTATACTTTTTAGCAGGTCTGGGCTACCAAACAATAGCACAGAAAGGGCTACGGCAGGAAGGAGACTTTTGTTCCCAAACTCACACTTCACGAACATAATTTATCAACGGCACTTGACCTGAACGGACCTTCGAAGGTCCACAGGCTGAGTATACCCTCGGGATCCTGGCTGATTACCGCTTCGGGCCGCGCGCTGGCCAACAGCTCAAAATATCGCGCTTCGAAACCTCAATCCATTTGATTAGGAACAATGGAGGAGAGGAAGAGGATGCAATTAGAACGCGGAGATATTGTAGGAACCGGGCTAAAAATGACATCTCGGTGGAAGAGTTAAGAGCATTTGATAGTCCTTTTAAAATAAGATAAGACTCTTTACAAACAATAAAACTTTCCAGGTTCTGCAGACGATCGATAGAACCCTGCTGGGTTCATCGTTAATAGGTAGGCAACAGGTCAACAGATGCACAGCGGGGTCAATACGTTTTCTCTTTGGCAAGCAATTTACACAAAATACCCCTAAACGGGCAAAAAAATATATATGTAGTTTGGATTCTACTCCAACACGAACCTCTAGAGCGGGCGCACCCAACCAGTGTTCTCATAACCGACGTTTATATGTGTAAGAAATCCCGGAATTGGTACATATTTCTCTGTTTATTTACCCAGGTTCAAGAGAATTGTGACTATGACCTTCTCACCCCGCTGGCCGTGATATTTTACTTTGCGGTCCTTCGCGTAAGTAAAGAAAATTGGACTCTAGAAAGAAGCCTTTGTTCTTTATTGATTTTTATAGCGCCCCCATAGTCTGCAGAGCTGTACAATGGGATAATACGACGTATGAATCCCACCATCCCAGGTTTACTTCCTAGGGATGTACGAAGGGATAGCTGCCGTTAGTTTAAATCACTATTTTCGGGGCAAATATCTAATATATAGGCACCGCGCATCCGCACTACAAAGAGGATATTCCGCTTATTTTGTTGTTTTTTTGTAACGCGCAACGTTAAAGTCAGAGCTTTAAATCGGGAACTTCTCAGACAATGGACGTGTGTTTCAATAATGGAGAAGTGAAAGCGGCCAAATGTTAATCCACAAATGAAATAAGAGCCTAGGTTCCTGTACTGAAATTAACTTGAATATTTGAAAAAAATGGCATGTCAAAAAAGGCAGTGTGACAAAAAAAAAGGCTAAAAAGGCCAAGAATGTCAAAATGTAGATGGCGGCGTCCGTATTCCGACCTGTCATTGATATCTTAATTGCCAGGGACCATCCAAGTAACCATTTCACCCCCTTTGTAGGCTCCGTATATCCCCCCAGAATGCGACCTTCTCGGCAAAGCCTTCGAGACGTTCCACGTTTTTCTCACCTGGCCCACCCCGTACTGCGACGTCTACCAGGAGATGCTCAGCTTCATCGCCGAGGAACAGAAAGCTCCAGGTACCCCTAGGGCCCTCCCTGGGCATTTCACTGCATCGAGCGTAAAGAATAATACGCCGCGGTCTCTGCCCGGGGCTATGGCTCTCGCTGTTGCACGTGGTGCAGCGAAACTCAAGATGTATCAAGGAGGGTCGAGGAGATTAAGAATCGAAACCCAGCCAGATGGAGAAATTCGTTCCGGGAATAAAAATGACAAACATTTTGGGTTTTATGCAAATAGTCAGAAAGATGAAACTGAAAACCGTGTTACTCTACACTCAGCAGAAATATAATGATGTGACTTTGTGATTGGGTTTCTGCTTCATGAATTGGTTTAATGGGGGGGTGTAAAGGAGTGTTGTCCAGGGAGCCCTAATGGGGCAATACTTTCTGTATTGCTTTACACTAGCAAGGAAATCCCCCAAAAAGGTCACTTTCTTCCCTGACCCTTTACATTTATTTTCTCCCAGATCCCTACCTCTGCCCCAAGACATTTGCCTACAGCCACAATGCCCCTAACTAAGCCATATGAGGGAATCAGGGGCAATATGAGGATGAATGAAAGAGGGATGAGGTAGGGCAGAAATGAAAGGAGCGATAGGAGGAAAATGAGAGGACAACTAAATGGTTGAGAATGTATAACAGTAAAATGAGAATGGCATAAAAGCGAGGTGAAAAAATACTAGATGTGTCCCATTCATTGGCCAAACATCTGTGGGTGCCCATAAGCCTCACAACGCCCTGGTATTCCCAAAAAACCTAGTTTTTGAGATAAATCCTGCGATCACACAACAGTAGAAAGCGGTGCTCAAATTTCCATTGGTCGGGGACCGATCCTAACGCGCACAACCGTTTAGGTTGATCCACAAATCAAAGCTCAGGATTTCCAGCTCTGATTTCAATATTTTTGTTTCTAGGAATCTCCTTCCAGCGTTTGGTGAGAGCTGAGCAGGGTCTTCTGACGAGTCCGTGCAGCTCCAGCACCATGTGAGTATGAACACTCGAGGAAGAATGAAATATGTAGAATCTGGGAGATGAGAACCAATCGGCCACCCTGGTCTGCTTAAGAATCACCGTACCATTCCAGCGGGAGTATTTTTATTGTAGACCACCATGCTTTTGATGACAAAATGCCCCTTTCCTGGGGCAATTCTGTTCCTTATCGGGGTATTTTCCACTTAGGTATTATCAGTGATGGCGTGTTAGTCGGATGAAAGCATTCTAATGTTCACATCGAGTATAATTTTTTTATAGACTTCTAGGTGATCGAGAGGAAGAGCGGATAACATGATAAAATTGTAGGTGTGGTATTTGGTGGTTCATAACTGAACACCGCCATCTACTGGAGTTAAGATGAACTACAGGCTTCAATGATCCTTAGAGGTATCTCACTGTTGCCTTTACGCGTGTATTTATGTCGTAAAAAAATTATATTCTAGAATTTAGAATCATTTCTGGAGGAAGAATGAAGTTTTCCGCCACAGTGAGAGATTTCTTAATGTTTGATCTTCTTGCTTCTTTTAGCACGGTGCTGTTGGTGAACCCTGCAGAGCTTCCCAAAGACTTCCTTTCGGTTACAGAGCATCTGAGCAGAGCAGAGCAATCCCCGTCCGAGCTTTATATCTCCCTGATCCAGCACATGTACCAAGCCAACCTGGGACTGGCCTGTGACATCGAGAAACTGGGAAATGCTCTCACAGTGAGTATCTCCACCGCTCTTCAAAGATCATGACTTCATGTGCTGGTAAACTTTCACTGGAAAAGAGGTGTCCCTGCCAAAGTTTTCTGCAGTTGGTGAAGTTGCGTGCCTCATTGCACTCACTTTGCGCTGCACGTGGCTTTTTAGGAAGTAAATAGGAGTCATCCCGTGTGTCATGATGTCAGCAAGAAGATGTTTTAAGCTACTTAAGTAGGCATCTGTAGGAAGTCAATATAAACTCATTGTAAATCCATCAAAATATTGAAAGATATACATAAAAAACATAATTGGTTGTAGTGGAACAAGGCAAGGATGCCCCTTATCTCACATTAGCATGGAATGGAAGAAAAATTAACCTCTACTCTTACAGCCTTCTGTTTGTGGTTTCTGTGCATTCACACTGTATTGACTTCAATGCCCAAGAAATTACGAACTCATAGACTCTTACATTGTAAAACAAAAACAAAGGGTTATAAAATCAATTAAATAATTAAAACACATTAAAAGTTATTGGTTCAATAATTGAGCTGATCAGAGATTTTGTCCTACTACTCGCTTGCAGTCCAAAAAATTAGAGGAGCTACAAACTCTTTATTCCGATTTGACGGAAGTGTTGGAGTCTGCGGCAGAGACCACCGAAAACTGGACGGAGAGAGATGGGCTTCAAGGCAAACTGATAGCGATCGGAGAACAGGCCAAAATTCTGGACGCCACTACAGGTATTTATAAAGAAAACCGAATCCGTGAATCTTTTTTTCTGCTCCATTCTGTTATCATATAGAAGCTTGATGCTTGGGTGGAGGATCCAGTAAATCTATCCGGTGTCCGTTTACACAATAAATACTTTATAATGTAACCAGCGCGGTCGCTACTTAGTATTCTTAATGGTTTGTTGCTTATACTGCGTGGGAATTTAATGCAGCAGAGAATGTGGGTGAGAGAATGGTCACATTGTAACGGTTGTCTTTTTAGTTTGCTGGACGGAGATGGGCCATCTTAAAGCCCTCGCTAAATCCAGTGCTCCCAGTTGAATAAAAACTACCGGTAAATACTCTGATATCACTGCAGGACATTTACGATTGGTTCAGTAATATTACACTTACAGCCACCAGGGGGTGGTATTGTCCATAGAAGATTTTGGTGCTTCTATTGGGGTTATTATACTCTCAATTTTTATTGGATTTATACTTTGTTTTCTAACCAGGGACCAGCTCTGAAGCCAAATTCCAAACCATCCCATTGCCCGTCGCTAAGTGCTACACATACACATGGGATCAGGACAACTTTGGTAAGAAACCTACAGCGTATAGATTGTAAGGTGACTGAATTGCCAGCAAAACGTCCCAGAAGGACTCACTAAAAAGTAGGTAGACTAATGTTTTTATTTCTATTATGTTTGGACAGATGTACTTAATAAGATCCTGCATAACGAGGAGGCTCTTAAACCGATGGTGGTGTCTCCGAGGAGCAATGTCAACGAGGAAGAGGAGGAAGAAGAAGATGATGGTAATGTTGATGAAGAAGAGGAAATCGATGATAGCGGCTCTCATCGGGACTCTGTGTTCTCGAACCTTTATAGACGTTATGTCTATTGGGACATGCCTAACGACTTGAAGGAGGATGACCCCATGTCCTCCATAAGCCAACATTCCGTCTCCTTTGTTTCAAGCCTTTCCAGCTGTGTGGACAGCGGATACGTGGAAGACAGCGACGAGAGCTCCCAGGAAAATCCCGAAAAGACAGAATACCGCGAGGAGAGACTCAACCACAAGTTTAAAAAGAAACTGTACCAGTTCTTTAAATCAAAAAATCACCAAACCAAGAGCAAATTCAAGTCGGACCTCCCACCCTGCTCCTCGCATGCTCTGTTTAGCCCCTTTCCCTCCTTGCAGCAGACTTTACCATTGCGTCGGGCTGGCAGCTTGTACACCCCTCAAGTGAGAAGAGTCCCCGCTCGGTCAAAGAGGTCTCAGTCCCTCCCTCAGCATGCCCTCTCTGCCCAGTTCTTCGACGCTTTGCAGAACCAAAACGTGTCTTTGAAGAAGAGGCCATTTTTGAGTTGTGACGAAGATATCAAAACGTCAACTCTGAGGGTCGTCGTATTTGGCTCAGACAGGATCTCTGGAAAACTCGCTAGAGCGTATAGCAACCTCAGGTGATTATGGTAGTCCTTTTTTGGTGAACTTAATTATGTGTATGCAATATAATGCATACGGTATCCATATCACAAGATAGGACTAAGGAAGATGGACTTGCCATTGGCTGATGAGTGTTCTAATATACAACCCTGACATGTAGATACGCGGTATTTGTATCTGACACCGAGCTTTCTGTCGTTTTCTCTTTTCCCAGGATGAAAGAAAGTAATTGCCCTTTCTTAACGAGGTTTTTCAAGCTTCAGTTATACTACATCCCTGTGAAGAGGAGCCGTTCCTCTCCATCTACACCACTGAGCTGCCCCGAATCGCCCCTAAAGTCTCCCATTCAGACGAGACTGTCCTCTACAGAGGTGACACTATTAAAATATCTCAATGTTTTATCATCACTTTTTATGAGGTCTTTAAGTCTGTGATTAGTTTTTGCATTCGCCGATAGAAAGGCACCATATATCTTGTTTGAGAAAGTTCTACAAAGAACCAGACAGCTGTCTTATTTATCCCTTAGAAACTTTGTATCGGTTTCCACCACAGGGAAAGTAACAATCCACAATCCATTTTTTTTTCATGGAAATTCCATGAATACTTGCGATATGATGTAATGCGATACAGAAGGGTAGGCTTTGTGACAAAACGCCATGTATCTGTTTTAGGATGTCATTGGAAACGAGGAAAGCACTAACGATATCTCTCACTACATCAGCATGATGGATCCCTGGTACCAGCGCAACATCCAAGGTCTGATGGACCTTTCCAGCCCCGTCCTCTGCCAGGTAGGCAAAGGGAATACGTCCCAGTGTCAGTTGGCAAAGCCTGATCTTCCTATGTGGGGTCAAGGCTCGAAATCCCAAATGTTTCTTTGTGTTCTAAATATGTTATAAACAACCCATAACTTGGTGCTGGAACCAACCGCTTCAATGACTCTTCCCCAGCAGTCATCCAAACACGAAAACAATCGTGAAGAATACAAATCGCCTATCCTGGCCGACATGTTACTGTACTACTGTCGCTTCGCTACCCGCTCCATGCTTTTGCAGCTATACCAGGCTGAGGTAAGGGCTTTTTTCTTGGGTGAGGGTTTGGCAGCATTTAATACCCCAAGGGGACAAAATAATACTGGAATTGATCAACCTGTGTGCTGTTTCTTGTATGAGAAAAAGGGACCACACGTTCCGAAGGTCTACGTGGCCAGACTTTGCTGAATATCTCTGTTTTCTAGATCACATTCCATGGAGGCATGAAACAGACAGAAGTCTTTATCCAGTCTCTGGAGCTGGGGCATTCAGCAGCCCTGAGGGCAATTAGAGCATCAGGTATGAGGAGCAGAGGTGCGCTTTTTTTAGCAATCAATGAAAGTATCGCGCTATTCTATCACACGCAGAGCAGCCGCTATACGGAGGAGCTTACGAACATCCTGGGGATGAAATTAGATTATAAATTCTACATCAATCATTCAAATGACCGAAAGGGAACATCTCGGCAAAACAAGAACCCAAGCGAACAGCCAGCAAAGAATTGTAAAACACGGCATAGTCTCATGAGATCCCGCTTGTTTCCACTCCATAGATGCCACGAGTTTAGTTTCCATTTTGGCTCTCTTTAGAAAAAATCAAAGGTATGAAGCATTTATGCCAAGCAAAGGCATTGAGTCCTAAAATGAGCTTTCGCCTTATAGGTCCCGGCTGCAAGAGGTTTGGGATCGACGGAGACCGTGAAGTCATCCCATTTACACTACAAATTGTATATAGCAAGGTGAGGATCTGAGGGGTGCAAAGGGTAAGACTTTGAGTATGACAGCTAATGCTAGGTCCCTCTGTAATTCATTATAAACTTAAAGAATGC
This sequence comes from Spea multiplicata, assembly GCA_009364415.1. Taxonomy (NCBI): domain Eukaryota; kingdom Metazoa; phylum Chordata; class Amphibia; order Anura; family Pelobatidae; genus Spea; species Spea multiplicata. The sequence goes on from VKOC01000209.1 coordinate 15,560, forward strand.
TCGTTACAAGTAAGCAGTTCTTTCCCAATTGTATCTATTAAGAATATGATGGTATTAAAACATAACACAGACTGGCACGTAGCCCAAATTAGCCAGAGTTTTCCTGGAACAGTGGCCATGTTAACAGACGGTTGACCGCTGATTCTTAGGAATTCTTCATGGAATTTATGTAGCAATCATTTTCTCTATGATGTTTCCAGTCAGCAGTCAGCGGTCGAAGCCGGTGGAATAACGGGGAGAAGGTTTGTACGTCCATCAGCTTCAGAAAAGCCTGCAAGACCTACGAAGAGCTGGGTATGGAGCCAATCTCATGATTATATTCATTCATTCGCTTTTTTTTTTTTTAGATGCTGTATAGTATACACAAAGCATATACATTGTATTGCGTTGTATTTTTTAATAATCTGCTTCTGTTTAGATACCAAAATGGAGTGCTTGGATCTAACAGTGAGGGAAGTTGTTAAAAGACAGAACTCAAAGACCAAGCAAAGCTTTAACCAGGTAAGAAGCTCACTAGCAAAGTCAGGTATCATGGAAAGCTGGTCCAGTCGGTGGCATCTTCTAAAATTCAGAAGCAAGACTCTTCGACATTCAATAAATGGATCAAGAAAATTTGCTTTTTTTCTTCCTTCTCCTCCCCATTAGATAAGCATTTCCCAAATCAAAGTGGACAAAGCTCAGATAATCGCCCAAAACGGTGGAACCTTCCCCTTATGCTTGGACCAAGATGAGCGCAAAATCCTCCAACGAGTCATAAAGTAAGAAAGATGTCTTCTTCCTAAGTTTTGGTAAAGAGTATCCTGGGTGGTTTCAGGATCTTTTAAAAGGTTGGCCCTAAAAAAATTGTCATCTTTTTCCAACCAGGTGTGAAATTTCACCGTGTTACAAACCAGGAAGCAGGGACGTCGGCAGAACCAAGAAGCTGCCGTGGTCTCCGGCGTCCCATGATCAGTTCTGCTCCCTGCTCTGCCTGCCGATTGCTTCATTCAGTGGGACTCAGATCTAGAAGAACCAAGGCCATGATGCACCACGGACATCTTTTTGGTTTCCAAGCCACAAACTAGGCTTCCGGTACCACGGTACGACCTTCGCACTCTGAAGGCATGATAATTATAGACACTGGGTGGAGAGCGAGCAGAAGAAAACAATCCACGGTGATCATCTATATGCAATCGTCAAAGCGTCTTGGATAAAATGTACGCCATGGATAATTTGCATTGTAGTCTTTTAAAGGATTCTGTATTCTGTTCCATCGGCCAAGTGGTCATTTCCAACCCTGGGTATTGATATAATTGTTTTATTGCTGCACTTGTGATTGGTTACATTACAGCACTGATAAAATTGTTGTAAGCGTGTTGAAAATCCATGTATTTATATTTTTTTTTGTACAGAGTTTTGGGGCCGTTGTCACAATGTTGCACTATGTCAAACTTCTAAAACTTCCTGCTTTCGATAAAGAGGTGAAAGCGCTATTTATTTTTATCCAAGTTGTTCATCGACCTGCGGCCATTTATGTGAATATTGAACAGAGCAAGTCTTTCAACAGGCGCAGAGTTCTTAAGCCATTAAGGTCCAGCAAGTTGACCTGGATTCTGGTACCAAGCGGGTGACGGCGCATGGTGATAAGAAACATTATGCGATACTTTCACGCCTAGCTTTCTGTACCAGACTTTTTACCCTATCAACGGCTTTTTAAGACGGGATTTTTAACACCAAAGAAAAAAAACAAACTACCATCAGTTTAGTTGGAGTTCGGTTAGTTTATTGGCTAAACCATGAGTTCGAAGGAGAGTTTTGTGGAGATGAAACATCTGACCTCACCCCGTTAACACCGCATCGCATGATTATTTTTTATTATTGCCTAAGGGCGAAGCTGACATGTTCTAAAGAACCTACGAGATGGTCTTTAGCCGGCCATGTAGAACTCACGGTTAAAGTGTGGAATTCATAGAAGGTTAAATGTTTGCAGGACCAACAATGGTCCTTCTTGCCGGTCAAAGTCTCCAGAGTTGTCCTTCATAATCCATAACGTAAGTGGTTAGGTTTCATATCTCAATTTACCTAAAGCTTGATGCATAAACCCTCTTTACCCCACCTCTCTTTATTTTGCCCTCCCTCTGGTATCTCCAGCCCCCCCTCCCCCATTCCAGGTCATTCCAGGAAAGGCTTTATCCCAGACCTTACATATTTTACGTGGATAAAATACTTAGAATTCCAGTGTACAGATGTTTTATAGAAAGAAAAAAAAAAGAAATCCTTGAATTTGATGTTCCTGTATTTTTTTTAGCTTTGAGTGTAAATGATTTTCTCTCCGGAGTTTGTAAATGTTGCGCTAATTTAATGAATGAACGAAAATTATTTCAATAAATTGGAATTGTAAATAATAATTTGCAAATCTGTTGGTTTAAATAAACTATATTTGAGATTATATGAGGTCTGCACGTGTTAATCATTTCGTACGTTATCGTCCCCGTTTTCTATGATATTCTGTTTCTACGTTATTTTACTGGGTGGCTGGTGAAAATATTAAACTTAAATCGCAGGATTCTGAATCGAGATATCAAGATGGATTTTTACATCAACACCTGCCTTTGCCAGGTGAAATTTCATTGGGTTTGCATTCCTGCTGGGCGGCTAATCCATGTATCTACTTCCCGTTTCCGATTTTGAAGTTTTCCTTCCATGGCTGGAGTGAAAGGTTCCAAGGCGGCATGAAATTGAATAACGGGGATATTTGGTTTTACGCCTTTACTACTTGGTCATTGCACATACGCTACTTAGTAAAAGTGCCTTGTTACATTGCTGCATTCCGGAGGTAGTTGGCTCTGAGCCCGTGTACACAGATTGCACCGGCCACCACCCTCCTCGCTCCTGATCAACCCTACCGAGTGTGCTGGTTTAGCTTACGCAGGGAGGGACTGAATCACACACACCGGGTGCGCGGAGAGCTCCACGGACACCAACGCACAGGTTAGTGACGGACAAACCCAACATCGGCAGGGGAAGCGACGACAGACCCCGCTTACAGGTGTCGAGAACGTGGGGGCTGGCAGGAAACCAACAAACTGCAAGCAAACCGCAGGCGATGGTAACAAATAAAACACAGGGGTTTATGAGGTTACGAGGCTTCTAGAGTTCCTAACTAAAACAATAAGTAATCGAAAAGTAGACCGGAGGGAGAATGGATGTGATGGGAGATGGAGAGAAGGTCAGGAGAGAAGAGTAGGGAAAGAAGAGAAAGCAAAACAAGCAACAGGGACTAAAAGGAGAATGATAGAGAGATGATGGGGAGAAAGATGAGTTGTGATAATAAAGGGAGGAAGGGTGAGTGTTAGCGAGCTTTGTTAGAGACGGGAGTAAAGTGGATGACAGATGAGAAAGGAAGAGGTTTAGGTATAGAGGGGCATGGAGAGAATTATGGAGGAGAGGCAGACAGAGGTAGATGGTGGAGGGGCAAGAGAGGGAGATATATAGAATATAGTGAGACTTGAGGGAGAAATGCACATGACGGAGAGGTGGGGAGCGTCATCGCAAGAGAAACGCAGAGAGAAGGTGATGGGGAGACCAATTGGGATAAATAGGGAGACAGAAAGGAAAAGGTTAATGAGAAGAAATCCAGGGTTCTGGGAAGATCGTTATTCCAGGGCAGTGACATCAAATGTCAGTTCTGAGCAGACATCGTGTCATTTCTAAATGCGGAGACGAGAGGTTATACGTTTGGCTGGTAAAGTGAGCTGGCTTTTGGCGAGGATCCCCCTGCGATGACATTTATAATATGATCTACCGCCACACGGATTCATACGCTACTTGCTCTGCTGGAAGGCTAACCCCCCAAGCCACAACCTCTGGGTGGTTTTCCCAGGACCATGTAAACGATCTTCCTACATGCTTCTTTTACATGTAACAGATCCTCCCGAGTTTCCCGTCGTTCATGTAATAAGTCTCTCTTCTCTGAGTCTATTCTTCCATCCACTTGAATGAATCTTTCCTTTTCTCTTTTTTTTTTTCTTCTATTTCCATGGTTTTGCTGGGAAAAACGAGACACCCAAGAGCTCTGCGCATATCCATAACGACCAATAATTCTACAGAACGTTAGGAATTCATTAATTTGGCCTTATTTAAAGGTTTAGATTGGCAGGTAGTTGGCCAGCGAGGGCAGACATAGAAAACATTCTTTATCTTTTTTTTGGGGGGGATGCGGGTAGACGGCCCCGCTCTTGTCCCGCTATGTTGGGTGCAGGGTTAGCTCCACACGTGGGAAAATCCCACCGCTGGAGTTCCCAGGTATGTTCACCTTTTTGCTGCGACACCAGATTCTCAAGGGTTAAAAGGACTATTGTGACATGAAATGGCTTGGTCATTGAGCGTTATAGGGAGATTCCTACAGCTCTGCTTGAGTGTTTGGTTAAGAATATTTTTAGCGTAAAGGCTTATTGTTGTCTCTTGTATGGCGGTCCTGTGCCGAGCTCTTATGGTATTTACTCCCCAAGCTGGCCCGGCCCCCCAGTCAACTCAACCACAAATTGGCAAACATGGACTAACCGTTTACCAGGAGACAGCTCACACCAGCTGCCTAAATCATTTATCATTCATTTCTACATTTCTACGTGTGTGTGTGTGTGTGTGTATGTATGTAAGCTGTTAGTTTGTGTGTGTGTGCGGTGTTAGGGAGTGTGTGTGTGTATGTGTAAGTGTATGAGTTGCTGTGTGTGTGTGTGTGTGTATGTATGTGTAAGTGTATAGTGTTGAAGTGGCTGTGTGTGTATATGTATGTATGTAAGCTGTTAGTTTGTGTGTGTGCGGTGTTAGGGAGTGTGTGAGCGGTGTTAGGGAGTGTGTGTGTGTAGGGTGTTAGGGAGTGTGTGTATGTGTAAGTG
>VKOC01000209.1:20586-38426 GCA_009364415.1 Spea multiplicata
GTGTGTGTATGTATGTGTAAGTGTATAGTGTTGGAGTGGCTGTGTGTGTGTGTATGTATGTATGTTGTTAGTTTGTGTGTGTGTGTACAGTGTTAGGGAGTGTGTGTGTATGTGTATGTGTAGAGCTGTCCCTGACCATCATCACCCCCACCCACATCATAAGTCATGTCCTCCAACCACCATATTCTTACCTCCCCCCATCATCATGATATCCCCCCCCATCATTATTTCCATTGCCCTCCATCTCTGCACCCAGGATTATTTCCCCTTCATTGTGAATGTGTGTGAATCACATTACCCCGCGGTCGTCTGCCCGTCAGCATCTCGCCCGATACGGTGCCAGATTAAGGGTTTTGGGGCCCCTTGAAGCACTTATCCAAAAATGGCCCCCTCTATTATTATGCCCAACTATTTCCCCCACAGATGCAGAGCCGCGTGGTTTTTACATTCCTAACAATATGTATCCGTAAACCGATCAGAACCCCCCCCCTACATCGGTTCCTTGTTGCCTACTTGCCCAGGGAGGCCGCACGACCTCCGGGACAATAAACGTCGGTTGGTCGTTAACGAGTTATTTTTATTTTAAAATATAACAAAGAAACAATGACTTCCTTCTCCATAAGTGAGATCAGTTACGGGAACTTGAACACAAACCACAAGGAGATTATACCGATGAGAAAAGGGACTTTTCTTTCACTGGCGCTACTTCCTTATTAATGACCATAGATAAGTTACCATGGATACATGGCATGGTGCCCCAGTAGAGGTGGCAGAGGTAAAAATACTGGAGGATTGGCGATTATTATTATTGCCAAAAATGACCTGGAACAAAACGCAGGTAAAAGTTGGAGTTTCTTTGGACAGTTGTGATGTCACGTTTGCTTCGTGATGTCACGAGCAGGAGATTTGACGCTTTCTTGCGCATAACACAAAAATGTAAGCTAAATCGCTCGTTTTTTTCCTATTGATTTTTGCTCCTGAAAAATTTTTTTTTTTAAATAATAAAAAAACAAAAAATTGAACAGAGGTTTTTTTTTTGCCGTCCTGGGAGCCACGTGGTTTAAAAGTCACATTTTTTCTGCTCGTGGACTAAAAAGCGGCATTTCTGGGTAGATAGAGGAGCCTTTTTTCTTATTTTTATGAATTGGCGTTGAGATATTTTTATTTTTCTCATGTGATTTCCTGCCCCCCCCTTTCCTTCCTGGCCCCCGTTGCACACACGTTGTGTTGTGAGATGTTTTTCCCACAGTGGGTGCGCACTCTTGTTGGCGTGTGCCTGTGTGTGCCTCACGCGGCTCGTGTTAGCGTGTTGGCCCCACGCGGGGAGGGTGGAAGACACAGAACATGGGATAACGGATCCGGCGTGTAACAGGTAAGTCCTAAGATGAATCTCCCGGAAGATCAGCCCCTAATGCTTCACTGTATGAGCCTCTACCGCTTCTGCTGGGAGGCTGTTCCACTTACCCACTCCATTCGAGATGTAGCCAGATTCTCACTGAAAATCCTTTCTATTTTGTTTCAAATATCCAAGAAAATCGGATTAGAATTGCAGATTTTCCATGAAGTAACAGAGAGGCAGAATTTTGGGTTACTGCTTTAGGGACACCTGTCAATCAAGGGTGGGGTCTGTTGTAAGAGCCACACCCTGCTTTTGTGTCACATGACAAATAGGTGTTCCCGGCAAAAATGATGAACGAAATAAAACGTTTGCACGATGAAAGAGTTATTTTGGGGCAGGATTTCAGCGTTTAGGAGCATGGGGGGTGATTTTTAATATCGCATGGAATGGTAGAAACTTTCTGGAATGTTTTACTGTATTTATCATGAATACCCGAATCCCAAAATTTCGGGGTGAAAAAACAAAGTATGGCTGAAATATACCGACCGGCTGAAACGATGTGGATATTCGTGTCCGCAAGAGCTTGCAATCTAAAAACCGGACTGGATTGTTGGAAGAAAAGGGGTTAAAAGATCGTAGCGACGCATCTGGATATGTATTCGTACACGGAGAATGATTTCGCGCACGATAGATTCCCAGGGAACAATGCGAGGCGGTCCGTCGTTAGCGCTTTACTAAAATTAGCAGCTCTGGGGTCTAATTAACTCATCAGCCGCGGGGTTTCCAGTAGAAACGCATTTTTAGCAGCTGCACCCCGCTGTTTTGGGGGGGAATGTGATGTTTTGTCGGTGTTTTATCCAGAGGTTCTAACAAGTTTACCGTTATCTTTACCCTACCCAAGCTTCATAAATGAATCAGCTGCAATAAACATGACCGTTACTGCATCTGCTGGGAGTACTTTCAATGCACCCACTACTCAGGCTCTGCGTGATGGCGCCCAGTTCACTCCCCAATGAGCCTTTTTTATTTTTTTTATTTCTGTAAGTCTGAACTGGTATGCGTTGTACAACGCTGCGGAATATGATGGCGATATATAAAATAAGCAATGATAAGAATTGCCTTTAATGGCGAAAATCTGACATTCTGCACCCAGAACAGCTGGATTTTACCTTAATACGGATGTCCCTTACGTCTCAGAATTGAAGAAGCTGACTTTCTGTGTGAAAGTCACTCTAAATTTACTTCCCCAAAAGCAAAATGAGTCACTTTTGCAACGTATGAAAGTGAAAAACGGGGTAAATGTCTTTTTTTTTCTCATTTTTTTTTAAATTAAAATAATAGTAGAAATCAAAGGTCACGCATTTTGTAAACCAACCTTAAATCTCGTTTGCCCGTAAAGTCATTAATAACAAAAATGCATTTTTAAAGATTGCCTTTTTTTTTTTTTTTTACAGCCTTAAGCAAAATCAGGCACGGGGAGCAGAATGTAGTTGCCCGGGGCAATTACTAGAATTAGTTGATAAGTTATGCTTAGATGTTTTATTAGAATATCATAAAAATAAGTGAAATTAAACAAAAAAAAGGAAAGGTTAATAATTGGTTAATTGTTTCACGACGGGGAAAAATAAGTTGTTTAGCACTTTTTTTTTTTTTTTAAACTTCCCCAAAATTTTCCATTTCTGTGCATTTTTAGCTCATCTTATGATCAGGTCCTCCAGAGTCCAACTCCCATTTTCCGTCGCTGTAAGTCTTCCGGTTTCCGTTATTCCGCTGTAGCTGCCCCCCCCCTTGCTTTGTTTAATAATCTCGCCAATAAACGGCGGCGATGAATACTTTCGCTTTTCGGAAATAAAATCAGCTCTTTGTCAGATTAAAGGAGGTTATTCACTAAGTGATGACAAGCTGGAGACTTTCCCCCATTGAGTGAGATGTCCGTGCTTACGTTCTCCGAGCTTCTGTAATGGAATTAAAAGGATGGCGCTGTTAAGCAAACAGCTTTAGTGGTAGATAAGTGGAGCAGCCTCCCAGCAGAAGTGGTAGAGGGTAATACAGTGAGGGTATTAAACATGCATGGGATAGACATCCGGCTCCTGAATCTAAGATGAGACCAACGACTGATTAAGGTTTGAGTCTTTACAGCAGGAGAAACGGGCGACTAGACGGGGGCCGGATGGGGCTAACAGGGATTTAGGCCCCAAAGAGGGACTGGTGAACTAAACAGGGCACTTGGAAGGTACGCTGAATAAATGTGAATGGTATCGTGGTATAAGCGTTTACTGCTTTCCGCGGAAGCTGATGGAAAGTAAAGCCCGACGCGTTCTTCATGAATGTTTGATGCGCCGACTCGTTTCAGGGAGGTATCGATCTCGGAAGCCATTAAAAATGTAATAGCTTTCATCTCGGCGTGAAGCGCCAGCCTGGTTATGGAGCGAAGAGCGCTTCAGAGCTGGAGTCGTGACCCTCGTACTAGCGATCCCGTTGAGCTGGCGACCTCTGTGGACGGCGATGGGTTAACGCGAGCCGCCGGTGAGATACATGGGATAAGGCATGTGGAGGAATCCCGCCCCGGCTCCTCGCAGCTTGTCACCATCCCCTTCATCACGGCTGTGAAAGGCCCTTTATGTGCCGTGTAACCGGAGACAACCCTCTCATTTATTCCGTCCCAGTGAGTCACCCCCGGCACCAGATGCACGATCCTCGCCTGGATCCCTGGATCCCGCTACCAACGAGCCGCCTGCCCGCCGCCAGCCCCGGAGCGCTCGCTTGGCTTCAGACAACGTAAAGGTAAGAGATGGAACTTTCCAACTCTTCAATCCCCCCAACGCTCATCGCTATAACCCCCCCCACGGATCATCTTGGCCCCTCTAGACACCCCCGTCCTCCTTCGCGTCTTTTCCCATCTTGCCGTTGTCTGGGGTCTTTAACTAGAACGTTGAGCAATGCATTAAAGCTGCTGTTCCACCGAGTTCAGCATTACGAACGTCATTCCTGGTACTGATTAATAAAAATTCCTTTGTTTAGCATGAGAACGCGTGCATCGTCCACATGTTTTCCAGCATTTAATTCCCGTGTGACACGCCAGCAGGCACCGATAGGTCGCTGCCATAGAAGCCAACCAAGCTTCTTAAAAGTTTCTGCCATTTTTGTACGTGGTTCTACACTGGAAAGTACAATTCGGATTTTCTCTAAGTGGAACAGCACCTTTAAAACTCATCCCAGCGCGCAGGAGGCTCTTCGCCTGCGGAGAAAACCCTGAGAATGTAGGAATTTAGGAATATATTTATGGTACGACTGCCTAGAAATATGTTTAATGGTCATGGTGAAAGTGGCAGATGGTGGCAGAAGTGGGATACCTCCGAATGGAATACCTTTTCCGTCAGTTGCCATGGATATCGTTGGTTCCGCTGCACGTGTTTCTGATAATCTGTGTTCTATTTATTTTTTTTATCTTCGGACGGTTATAATGTTGCAAGCTTGACAAACCTTGTGACTGATTTAGGACCAGATACCCACTTAACGGCCGATAAGTAAGATCTGCTGTTGAGTGCGTTGTAAGAAGACTCGGAACGTGGGGGGGGATCCAGTCTCAGTTGTACGTTCTTCTCCAAACAAACAGGATACTCGGGCCAAGTTCAGAGGCAGAGGATGTTTTGCAAACTCTCAGGAAATAGCAATTTAAAAAAAGCTCTATCAACTCCCACTATGGCACCGCTGACATACCTGCCACGTGTCTATACGGCGTGACTGCCTCCTGGCAGATCTCTAACCGAACGCCCCCCCCCCAATAATTTATTAGGGTCGGAAAGATTGGTTTTATAGGAACATTTCATTATTTCCCCCCTCCCTTATAATAATGACAACAAGAACACTAAAAAAAAAAAAATAATAATAATAATAACAACCACGACACTGATAATAACACTAACAATAATAATACAATAAAATATTATAAGAATTAATAAAGGAAAAATTCTGAGTCATCGTAGACATTACTTCAAATAATGATCAAACAGGATGAGTTTCCCTCGCATGAGCGTTAAAGTTGCAATTTCAACTGAATTTAATAATTTTGTAATCGAAATACACGTCAGAAAATTTTTATTTATTTTTTTAACCTACGTATGAGTGCAATTAATGTTTTTTTTTTTCCTAAGTGGAACAGCACCTTTAAAGAAAGTTTTTTCCCCCCCATAACGAGGCGAGAGGGCGTGACTAAATATGGACAATATTTGCATTAATAAATTGTTGTCTAGTAGCGTAAAATACTACAACCATCGCTTTCATAAAAGGTAACGCATTGTGTATGAGACAATGCACCGGGTTCCACGTTCTAACCCCGGAACTCCAATGTATACAATGTATATATTTTTAGACGAAAACAGGAAGTCGGGGTTCTTGTCAACACAAACATGGAATTTTTATTTTTTATTCAAAGAGAAAAACAGACTTCCCCTTACGTCTACCTTTCATGTATCTAAGATTTTATTTCCTGGTTACTCTCGGGAATTATTTATTTGCCGTTTTCCTGGAGCTCGGGTTGCGAATGAATGAATGAATTCGTAACTCTGTGTACGGGGCAATCGCCAAATTATAGTCTAAACAGATTTGGACGTTTACGAATGTATTGTTGGATAAAAACGTGACGCTTGATAAAGATCTAGTGGTCTAGTGGTGTAGCGGGAGGAAGAAGTTTCAGTTAGCGGGTCATAGACAATAGATCCCTTTCGGCCCCCCCGTCTAGTCAACCTTTTATCCTACTGTAAAGACTCAAACCTTAATCAGTCGTTGGTCTCGTCTTAGATTCAGGAGCCGTATGCCTATCCCGCGCATGTTTAATACCCTCACTGTATTACCTTTTGCCATCGAACCCTCCGACACCTTGCTTTAGATTCTGACCTCTTGTTCTAACATTTCTTCTCCTTCCACTCTCTATTAGAGCGTGACAACCCCGTTTTAATCTACTTTTATAAAAAAAAGAGACCCTGGTCCAAGGATCTTACAATCTGTTAATAGTACAGAAGAATGAGGTAGTAGTGTTCTTGAGGGTCAATTTGGTAATGTTTGAAAATAACAAGAACCAAAACCTTCAAGACCATCGCCTATACGAAGCCACCAGTGTCACGTTCTGCCCAGGCTGCGGAGCTGCATATCTGTCCTGCTTTAGTTTCTCTGTTTTGCTTTGATCCATTCCTGGAGTTCCTTTTGCTTTGTTCTATTTTCCATTCCTTGCTTCTGCTCCGGCCCTTTGCTTCAGCTCTGCTTCCTTTATAAGGTGAGCCCCACCTGTGTGTTCTGTTTGTCTCAGTCTGCAGTTTGCAGTGTAAGGTACGTCTCAGTGCTATGTGTTTGGGTTCCATGTTTGGTTTGTTTTGTATCTTTGTCAGCAGGGATTAGCGTTAGGACCCACCGTCATTGGAGTACTTTGGCGTAGTGGTGGGCTAAGCATACTATGGCCATATCATGTGACGGAATCTCCAATAGTTATCTTGTAGTCCTAGGCTAGTTTCTGTATTCATGTTTGTCTGTCTTTATGTACCTTTGCCCTTCTTCCTTGAATCATCTGAGGATTCCGGTTCCTCTCTCCTCTCCCCATGTCCCAGTTAAGATTTCCTATCCTTGCTTAAAGGAAGAAGCGTCCGAGGGTTCCGGCTCCTCACTCCTTCCCCTGTGTTCCTTGCCTTCTTCCCTGTCCTTTGTTGTGCCTTGTAACATGTATGTCTTGTCAGGTTATGTTTATTCCTTGTCTTGTGCCTGTTTATACTTTACGCTATTCATGTCATGTTTCTAGCCACTTCTCGTGTATATCTCATATCATGTTTCTTGCCTGGTCTCCCTTTCCCTTGCTTGTTATGTGTCTGCTACATTAACCCTTTGCTTAGCCTTCATTCTCCCAGCCTGCTGCATCCTGCTCGTGATCCATGGGATATTCTTCATGCCTGCTCCAGGGTGCCTGCAGGATTCGTTTTGTACTGGACTACATCTGCTGCCATATCAGGGCGCTGGTGTTTGGCTGCACTACCCTAGGTGCTCAGCTCCTGGATGAGTGTGGTCACCCTGCAACCAGGCCCTGCCCCAGACTCCACTGCTGCATCGTGACTCCTGTAAACTACATCGGGCGCGCTGGGTCCTTCCAGTCATCAGCTTGGACCCAGTCCGTGACAACCAGTCTGGGTTGCGGGGTTCTTCTGCCAGGTGAATTCTCACAACCGGCCTGCAGTCCAAGATCCAATGACCTACTTGTCCCCGCAGAACGATAGCAATGGACGATCCTCAGCGCCGGTACATTGCGGCACACAAGGCATAAACTGATTACCGTCTACAAGCACCATGGAAGCGAAGACCGTGCTCGGAAACTGAGGCCACGCGGTATAATTTCATGATAAATCGAAGGCCTTCACCTGCACATCCATGGACCTTTCAGGTAAGGTCGGGTGATTCCTCAAATGGTCAGGATTATTAAAGCGTGTAAAGAAGAAAGAGAAGCGAAAGGCGGCAGACGTTCACAATTTTCCAGCTGAATTGATAAAGTGCAACAATGTAACAAATTAAAACGCATGTTTTCTCGACACACACGCAGGCGCCGAGGCGGATATGGTCCATCAGAAAGTACAGGCGATTCTCAGGGGGTTGGATGGACGGCACCCGGCGCTCCAGTCAGACCATGGTGAGGAGAAGAGACGAGGAGCGAGTAGGGAAGGTGGTTCAAAAAAGAAAATACGCATCACGTTGGATATTTACTAATGAAAAGAAAGGATGTGGGTGGTATAGGGAGAGAAAGTCAACGGGAATGGAAATTTCCAAGGAAGCTTGAGAGATTGGAGTACTGGAGTAAGTCCAAGTTGAATGAGATATGGAATGAAGAACTACGAGGGGAGATAATATGACATTCAGGCACGGGAAAGTCTTAAAGAAGCAGCCCCAGACTTTTGGAACTTGAATATAACCTTCTTAGAAAGATCTCATACGTGTCCTGACCCGTTTAATAGATATCTAGGTTGACTGGGCTTGTTGCCTCTCCTGATGGTGGGATGCGGAGTATGGTCAAGCGGCCATGTTAATGTTTTTTGTGTCTGTCTTGTAGGAATGTTAAGATGGACTCTACATAAGAGCCTGGAAAGGAACCCCAGCAGTGGTGGTATCGTGGTGGGTGTCCTCATTAAAGAACTAGAAAGGGTAAGAACCTTTTTACTTAAAAGTCATAGAACTGACGGATAAACGTGACACGGGGTGGATTTCCACAAGATGGGACCTTAGTCATCTTAGCACAGAAATATTACTCTCTCTAATGCAAAAATAGATATGATAACGATAAAGAAATAACCCCTCTGTGTAGTATCATGGTTACAAGTCCGGTCATTGTTCAAACCAACGAAATCGACTCCATTTTAATGTCACCACCTCTTCGTGCCAGGAAGTTGGCTCAATTCACGTTGGGCCATCACAGAGAGTTTTGTTGAAAAGCAGGAAGATTTAGAAATAGTTTCCTCTTGCGAGTCTCCTGATGGTCTAACTACTGTGGGTTTTAGATAAGAGTTACCCTTTGTACTGCTTAACTCTCAAAGGCCCTCTTAATACATCTGAGACTCATTTGACATCATGTGAGCAAAAATCCAAAGGGTCCAAGGGTGGGTGCAGTATAAGGGCCCTCTATCCTTCTACCGCCATATGCAATTCATGCCATGTTGGACCACTGTGAGTACGTACAGAAGTCAATTTCGGAGTTGTGGTGCTTGTTTCAGACCCCACATATAGCCAGGGTTAGCATCCTTATGCTTTATAACGATTCAAAATGGCGGCCCCGATTCAAAAGGGGTCCAGAGAAAAAGATGATGTGTGGATCCTAAAGGAGGATCCAGATGAAGATATTGCACATTATGTGAATAATTATGAAAAAGATTCAGCATGCGCCTCTGTTATATACATTGCGATGACTCTTTTCCGTACTATAAATCTAATTTACAGGCGGAGAGTGGCGCCAACCTCCACTATATCATCCCCCTTCTGCACACTTTGATGTACGCCATCGTTAAGGTACATTGTTCGTTAATAAACTTGTGATAGTATTATGTTCCCTTTTTGTTGAAAATGATCAGTTTTCATCAGTATTTAATACGGGACCCCTAAAGCCTAGACCCCCCCCCCGGCTGTTGTAACACTTCGTTATGTGATCTTCTAGGCTGCGTATATCTCCGATGAACTGTATGAGAGGGTTTATGTTTTCTGTAAGAGGATAACGACCCTCCCGAAACCCTATTCCACGATTGGATTAGACTACGCTCAGAAGTTAAAGACCGAGAGGAAAACTCCAGGTAAATAATTCCTACAGAATGTGGCGAACCCGGTACGGGATACGGTGGGGTGAAATGTCCCTACACGAAGAGCACTGAAGGTCTATTCAACTTTATCCGATATCACGACGGCCACTAAATGTTGAAGGAGTCGAGTCTCGGGGTAAGCATAGCTTACAAAAAATAGAATTCCGTTAAATATAATGAGAACGCCAACGTTCCAAGCAGGGGCCACGGCATGTTGGTAATGCCCTAACGGAGAATAACTTTGGGCGTTGGAGAATAACGAGCGTATGTGTTGCTGTGTAATTTCTTATTATTGGAACGCAGAAGAGGAAGACACATTCACCAAATGGGGGCAATTCCCCCAAAGTCCATTGTAATGATGAATATTTGCATGTGAAGTGATAAGAAACCTAGAATTTGGCAAAAGAGAAGGAACACTTATTTTTTGGGGGGGAGGGTATTGGTTATTGATTCTTGAATCATATCTGGTTCCTCAATGTTTTTAAATTCCAGGTTTATCCTACCAAAAAATGGTTATTTCAGAACAAAATCTGCGGCGGGATAGTTCTCAACATCAGGACAAGTAAGTGCTTTGCAGAATGCATGCTCCTCGATTAATTAAATAGCCGTAATCACGAGAGCAGAACAGCCCGATTCATATATTTCCAGGGAATGCTTAATTGTCATGTGACTCGTAAACAGATTCTGATAGGCTGTTGAAACTGAAAACGCTTTCTTTGCCGTTTGTATCGGATTAAAAGCCTCAGAAGGCATCTGATGAGGATTATTTGCCAAACGTTCTAGGATTAATGTTTTGTTAAAGTGGATCCGTAGCTTTAAATATTTGCTCCTTGTAGGGTACTTTTGTTCCTGGACCCCAACTTAATTTCGGAGGCTGTGTGCAATACCCTCTTACGAGAGACTCAGTCAGCTCAGATGTCTCAGACACCGTTATCGTGCATGACGTATGTGATTACCAACGCCATCCAGGCTGCGCTTGGAAGAGACTGCGACATCTCCGCGCTCCGAAGAACACTAAAGGTAAATCAGTGAAAATAACGATAAGTCTTCCTTATCTCCATTGTCCGGTGGTATGTATGGCGCAGCTGGTCTTGTGGTGGCAACGTCACTGGAGGCAGGTTTAGGCTTAGATGCTCCCAACAAACCAGGTAGGGTCCTTGGAGTTGACACCTGGTGGTTGACAAGATCTCAATGGACTCGCTACACAAGGCCAAAGACGCACAAGAACGCGCTCAGCAACTGGTTTTAACCCCATGCTGTCTTTAAACAATGTATCACCACATGACATAATAATAAAGGGCTTCTTTGAGGTTGGATAAAGGCGATGGACGTTCTACCAACAGCTGCAGGGTTGGTTCACAGACCTTCCCAGCTTCTCTGGATACATTGGACTTCCAGAACTAATTCAACATATATATTTGTGGGGGTGTTTTTTGTCTTCCAGGGTCAAACAGCGGGGGAGGTAGAACTGTGGTTCCAGGAGGTGCTGTCCACAATGGAGACCAGCGAGCAGGGGAGAGGGAACAGCCGACAAAGACACAACGACAGGTTGCTGGAAATATACAAGAAGATAGTCGGCCCATCGGAGGAAGGTGAGTTCACAATGATACAGAAAGCCCCCGACTTAAGTGGATCATTAAGTGGAACGTTCTACAACCCTATGCGTTTAGAAGATGGGTTTTACTAAACTCCGAGACATGTCCCTAACTCAACGCAATTCAGGGTCCATCTGTAATCGTAATCATTTTAATGTAACCAGAACCAAAAATCTGTCACGTGATAACCCTTGATTTATTTTGCCCTATGTGACACAGGGACGCACGCATGATACAAATCGTTTTCTCTTACAGAGGGTTCAACCATCCGACTGCAGATGATTCCTCTTCCAAGCCCAAGTATCAGTGTCCACCTCTGGTCCGACGAAGACCAACTATGTAATTAAGTTCTATTGTCCAATTTATTTCTTGCTGTTGATTTGGATTCTTATTCGCGTGAGCATTCCGGGCCGCATTAGTATGGTATATCTCATGAAGTCCGTCAGAACATGAGCAGGCGACTTCATTATGTTACCCGCACTCACTCTCACTCATTCACATTTATATTTATGCCAGCGGTTACACTTTTCCGCCTGATTTTAAATGTCTAAACACTAATGTGGCCTTTTTTTTGGAATGTCAGGGAAGGAACTTGTCTTGTTCACCAGAGAGACGCAGAGCGCTGACCCTGAAGCTGACACCTTCAGGATCGCGGAGTTGCCCTCGGATATGGAGGACGGAGAGCAGAACCGAATATCCGTGTGGTCCAATGACAGCGGCATCGAGAAGGACCTGCCTGGGATGGAAGAAAAGGAGATGACCAAGTTACATAGAAAACCCTGCATCAAAAAGAGAGGTCCTGACCTGGATTCCGCAATCGTGCTCCAAAATTTGACCAAAGCGCCAAGGGGGAGCCGCGTTGGGACCCTCCAGAGACTTTCAGGGATGAGCACGGAGATTCCGTCTGCTTCTGAAAAACAACCTACTGCTCGGATTGTGATTCTGGGGGACGACAGAGCATTGGGGAGGCTGGCCAAATCCTATTACTCGTTCAGGTACTAGCAAGATCAGCGATGACTGCTCAGATTTAGTATTTTCTGTGACTTTTACCAGTTTTCATCAGAAAACATTGACTGTAAGCCCTGAATGTGAAGATTAAAGTAAGATTTAAACTCACATGGGACACAGCGCATGTTCTGAACTTCCTATTCCTACACTTAAATAATGATAATTATCCGAGATTAGCCAGGAAATCAAAGACGGTTCTGCGTCGCCCTCATGGATCAGATGTGGTTTGGTCATAAAGTTGTCCGCTCTTCATTGTAGGAAGAGAGAAGCCAGAAGACCTCACCGGACGCTGAAGGCCAACCTGCAATTTTACTGTATCCCGGTCCGAGAGGAGCAGGTGGATAACGCACAAGACAAGGTCAGTGGTGCTACGTTCAAGTTTCAGGAGCCGCCACGTCTTGAGAAGCACCGAGATGTGCTTAAGATCCTTGTACGCTGATCTATTCTCTGCATTTACGAATTCAGTCTCTTGGAATTCTAAATTAAATGTGCCGACGTTCCGTGTTATGTTCTAGGAAGACCCCTCTGCTACCATAAGCGAGACCTGCGAACTCAGCATGTACCTCGGCCGCGTGGATCCATGGTATGACAGCAATATCAACACCCTGTATGACATGATCCCCAAACTGGCAGTCATGGTAAGGGTTCATGGACAACCAAGTCCAAAACGGTGATTCTTTGTTTTTGTTCATTGAGCCTTAAAATTTGAAAAAAATTATTCCTTTCAAATAGTTCAGGAAGAACTGTTTATAAAATAAATGTTTCTGTTTAAGGTAATATAGCACGTCGGTCAGATACAATGTAAACCTTTACAATCCGTGTCTTGCAGCCGCCTTGTCCCACTCGGGATGCCACCTCAGACCCTTTCATTCTGGACGTAGCTGCCTATTACCTGCGCTTTGGATTACAGCCGGTGTACTTTCAGATTTACAGTGTGAAGGTCAGAGTCTTCTGTCTTCTGCGATCCTCTCCAAAAACTGAAATCTATTAGTGCTCCAGGGCATTTTATCCCTACATTACGTGACTATATTCCAGACCAATGTGCTTATTAAATCCCCCCCCCTTTTTCCTGTTCTCTTATGTAGTGCTGTATAGTCCCTGGGGGTAAAAAGGAGAAAAAAAGCATCCTTTGGGTTAACTTGGCAATATCTGTGTGTCATGAGCGCCCTCACGTGGGCATTTAAAGAAACATTTTTTTCTACTAAAATTGACTGAATTAAAAGTAGGGTAGAAGCTATCCGGTGTCTTCCATAGCTTGGTGGCAACGATCTTCCTCTTCTAACCACCACGTTCCCTTTCAGATGCACTTTAGGGACACTACTCTCGAGCCCGTAGAAGACGTGTTCCTGACCGAGCTTAAGGTTGAGTTCCAAGACTTCGCTAAAAGTGAGTTTCCGTAGAACGTCCAAGTTTAGGGTATAACCTGCTGCCCCACGGCGAGAGGGGGAATTACTAAAAGCAACATTTACTAAAACTTTATGACGAACCCAAAAAGATCTCAACATGCCATACCTTACTCTACCTTCTGACACCATAACCACCATCTCTGTGTCTAGTGAATAACCTGAGTAAGAAGAAAACTGTAACAGATGTACGAGGGGCTGGAATCCAGGTTCATTACAAAAAGGTACATTAATCTGCAGCGGGATAGGGGGGACGTGGCGGGGGGGACTATAAACAGCTGGATTAGATAAGCAAGTTCTTAGTGAAGTAGATAATAATATTCACACCTCCTGCCAACAATTTAAAAGTAGTAGTATGGAAATCCACGGGGAAAAGGAGAAAGAGGTGTTTATTCTAACGGTCGGCGGCTCATTGGGGTCTTAAAATAAAACGCAGAGACGGGAGAGGTAGAGGACAAGATAGATTTAGGAAGGTGTTGGAAGGTGGATAAGAGTCTGATGGCTGGATAGTAAGTGTATGCTGGTGACGTTTCCGTTTGTGTTTCTTAGGCTTTGGCCAGTAACAGAGAAAAGGAAGGAAATCTTATCTTGAAAACCTCCGGGGTCATTATAAAAACAATACCTAATGAAGAAGCTGAAGGTAAAATAATTCTCTGAGATTGGAGCCGGAAAGGAAAAATGTGTTTAATAAGACAGAGCTGAAGAAGCTGGGGAGAGGTTTGTAGGGCAAAGGGAGAATGGAGACCTCTGTGAGAGGGTGGTAAATAAGTGGAACATCAACCCAGATGTGGTAGAGGGTAATCCAGTAGAAGTTTAAACATGCATGGGACAGACATACGGCTCCTGAATCTAAGATGAGGCAAACGACTGATTAAGGTTTGAGTCTTTACAGCAGGCGACTAGACGGGTTAAATGGGTCTCATCTGGGGATAACATGGATTTGGGGTCCAAAGATTGGCTGGCAAACTAAACAGGGCACTTGGAGAGTATGCCAGGGTGAGACAATACTTTTTAGTATCTGAAGAGGTCTCATGGATGCGACCTACCCTTCGTGTGACACCTATTGCACTTTTTTCCCCCCCAGACCTTGTGTGTTTGAATGTCTACATGGATGAGCTCACAAAGTCCACCAACCTAACCGGACGCTCTCCGTCGGTGAGTATGTGAGCGGATGCGTCTTATTAGTGGCTTTACTGGCAGTTGGACCTTAAGGAATTACGCAAAGTATAGCATATTGACGGCGAAGATCTTACCTGCTGAAGAGACACGTATGCTCTTGGTTGCAGTGCAAGAAGAACGTGCTGAGGGCGTCCAGCGTTGAGATGAGGAGCCTCGAACTCAGGACCTTGAGTCTCCAGCTAGACAAAGACAGCCGCAGAGTTTACACCAATGTTTCCAGGTAATCACCGCCTAAGTTTTAAGAGAAGAATCACAAAATCAATAACTGGACACCAACTATGAAAAAACGATTCATTATACTCCCCAATATTTATTTTCATGAGAACCTGCTATGGTATTCATCTCTTTAAGCCACAGGTTTAATAAATAAAGAGTAAGGGTTGGAAGCCTCTGTGAACAAAACTACGTATACATATTCGGGGCTTAAGCCAAACTTGTATTATGCCACGAAACACAAGGCTTGGGTTGAGCGGTGATGGCTTTACTGTATAGCAGATAGGACTTTATAGCAGAGGCATAAAAATCAAGGTTACAAAGGTCGCAACCGGACTCGCCACTTTAGGGGGCGCAGACCACCCCTGCAGTTAGCGGCATGATCTCTTACACTCTTTCTCTGCTCGCTGCCTGCTCCAGAAGCTGACATCGCATTCACTTCCTCCACGCTGGATCAGTCTGATAGACACGGGCAAGTTGTTTGGAGGCTAAGATGGCCCAGGCAAGCAGTTTAGGGGCTAAGATAGCACAGATAGGCTGTTTGAGGGCTAAAATGGCACAGGCCAGCTGTTGGGGATAAGGGTGACTCAGAGAAGCTGCTTTGGGACAAAGTTGGCACAGGCAAGCT
Source organism: Spea multiplicata (assembly GCA_009364415.1). Classification (NCBI taxonomy): domain Eukaryota; kingdom Metazoa; phylum Chordata; class Amphibia; order Anura; family Pelobatidae; genus Spea; species Spea multiplicata. The sequence goes on from VKOC01000209.1 coordinate 36,267, forward strand.
GTGTGGGGACAAAGTTGGCACTGACAAGCTGTTTGGGGGCAAGCTATCTGGCACTGACGAGGGCTTATTTGGGGAATTAATTGGAAGATAACAATTGTCTAACCCTTTCACATGAATTGATTTTGGCAGCTTAGAGGTAACACCGTGTCAGGAGCCTGGATATAGCTTGCAGAAGATGAGGGCATCTCGTAACGTCACGGATGGAAAGGAAGACACCGGGCTGAGCAAATACATGACCAAGTCCCTCCTGCTGCCAATCAACACGTTCGCTGGAATCATCCAGTAGCCCGGGACCAAAGATTATATTCTAATGTATCCAGACCGGCCTCGTGGAACGTGATGAACAACGGGACACCCTAATGATCTTCTGGAGGGTAGTCAAAGTATCAAAGTCCCGCTTGCGGTCCACCACCTGACGCGTTACGGGTCCGAGGACCCCCGCAGACTTCCGGAACCCCCCGCCTCAACAGCATTTACATGAACAATATGACTGTCGTTTTATGTATATAGAAACCTGGATATTAAGTATCTTATTTATTGAAGCTCTAAATAGAATCTTTTCATTTTATTCACTGACTTTTACTTTCCGTACATTCCTGTTTTGACAATGGTAGATCGTCAGCTCTGACGGTTAGGGTTCAGTAAATGATAAATATTATTTTTTTCCCGTGGTTACGCTCTTATTTGAGACGAACTTTGACTAAGGCTCGGAAAAACACGATATGCAGGAAATTCCGGCACCTTGACCCAAAATCCGAAGGGTTCACCCGGTCCGTACGCACTTTGTATGTGCCGATATATGGCGTGTCACGTTTTATGGTTCTTTTTTTTATTATGACTGCTCAGTGAGCAGTTCCTGAACAGGAAGTGAGCAGTGCAGCAAAAATCCCCTCAACCCCCATGAAATATTCTAAATGTACTCACAATGTGGAAATTACACACATAATATGTCTCTCTTCATGTCAGTCTACCCACTCTGCTCAGTGTTGTCAGTCCCTCTTTTGCTGTGGGGACTGGGGGGTCGCATGTCCTTTTCCTCCTTGTTTTCTCCTCATATGTCCTCTTACCGCTCAAAACATCAAATGGCCAAACAGCAGGTTCATTTAAGGGGGTGTGGTCAGAGGCGTGGTTAGGTGTGATACCCAATCCGTTAATATAATTTGCGTTAAGTCATTGACGCGCCTCGCAGCTCTGGATCTCCGTTAGAGGAGCAGTTAGCTTAGTGTCCTGTAGGTGGCAGCAGATATGTTGCTCGACCCCAGGGATTGTCTACTGCCTGCCTGCTTCGTCTCTATGGTATCCTGAGGCTGCTATTTGCATCCTAGCAACCGTGTGACCCAGCCCCGGGGCCTACCTGTGACAGTAGGCGGGTCCCGGCATGGGCGGGGCCCGGGAGGCCGGCTGACGTGTCTGCCCTCCCCGGCCAGGTGCTCCGGTGGGCGGGTGCGGCCAGCAGGTGCAAGAGGCTCCGGGATGTCCTGAGAGGAGATAGAGAGAAGCCCCCTCACCGAGCAGGGATTCCCTGCGTGACCCAGGTGAGTGGGCCGCGTGGGGCTCTCCCTCAATGAGTGGGCCGGGGAAATCCACAGAGAGACATTACTGAGCAGGAACCCACTCATTAAATCTGCACCCCACTGTGGACCTGGGGCATTCAGGGTTTACCCACTCATATACCCCCCCACCACCACTCACACTGTACTGCAATGACACTCACATATACCCACTCATTACATATCCACCCAGAGTGTATTACTGTCACTGAGATGATACCCACTCATGTTTATTCCCTGCGCATCGCTGTCTCTTGTTAAACAAACCCCTCTGTTACAATCAATACAATTTACAGATGATTTCTGACACATCTATTATACCCACTCGTTTCACATCGCTGTCACTTGCAATATACCCACTCATTTCACAGCGCTGTCACCCACCCATACATTATTATTACAGGTAATACACCCACCCCTTATACATCGCTGTCACTCGAAAGATTTTTGTCCCAGGGGCCCCAGTCAAAGAATATCCATCGCCACTGCATGCTAAGCGTTATACATCGCTACCTATATGTTATACATCTCTACCTATACGTTATACATCTCTACCTATACGTTATACATCGCTACCTATACGTTATACATCGCTACCTATACGTTATAC
>VKOC01000209.1:44552-61431 GCA_009364415.1 Spea multiplicata
CAGCCACACGCCGTTACTACTGTCACTCCCAGCCGCGTACACAGCCCAGAGACCGCCTCTAATCACCATAACCCCCCAAACTATCTTTTTATTATGGGGGGCGATTCCCTGGGAGGTTTAGCGTAATTTCACCTCTGATTATCGCGAGAGACCCCAATGGATTACAGCGAAGGATTTGGGGGGACCCAGGAATCCCCCCCCCCCAATTAACGGAGAGAGAGAGCGACCAAAAGGTAAGAGCAACAGCTTTATACCCCCAGGGGGGGTCTATACCTCGCTATATATACTGTATCTGTATACATTTATTAATAATATTCACCGCCGAACCGTGTTTAAGAGATTAACTCTACGTGCGGGGGGGGTCACGGCAATTAAAGGGTCTGTTTTGTGGGGGGGGGGTTTTGTTTTCATGGCGCCGACCAATCAGCACCTGCTTTGGTGTCACATGACAATTATGTGTTCCCGGTAAAAATAATGAATTATTGGATTAAGGTTAATCTGTAAACTGGGATTAATGGTTTTTGATGGGTTGCCCAATACGCTGCGTTTTCACCTCGAGCTCATCGCCTCTATCTGTGGGTGTCCGTCAGGGGCCGGGCCGGCAGAATGCTCGGGGATCTGGGCTTTTCGTGTATTTTGTGGATTGGAAAGAGGTGAGGAGAGGAAGGAGAAGACAATGGAACCCGAGGACGACGGAGGAGGAATACAAAGGCAGATCTCCGAGAGATTAAAGACAAAAGGGTTCTGTCCTCTGTGATCGGTTTATCCGCCGCTTCACTTCCAAACATTCTAGACTGCTCTGGTTCTAGACTCAGCTCTGGCGGTTCTAGAATGGAGTCCATCTGTAATGTCTCTTCTCTTGTGTGTATTTTGGGGCTGCTGTGTGACTTTTGGTTAATCTGGGTCTGAAGCAGCTACTGCCAGCCATACCCGGTTGCCCCACGGCTATCATTCAATAACACAGAAAAGCAGAATTTGTCGGCCCCCATTCGGCCCCCGTCTAGTCGCCCGTTTCTCCAAACCTTAATCAGTCGTTGGTCTCGTCTTAGATTCAGGAGCCGGATGTCTATCCCATGCATGTTTAATCCCCTCACTGTATTACCCTCTATCACCTCTGCTGGGAGGCTGTTCCACTTATCCACCACACTCTCCCCTTTGGCTTCTTCTGGTGAATGCATTTTATATAGTCTTGTAATTAAAGGGACAGAGTGCGTCTCATCGGGTTCCTTTTCTCAGTCCCATGTATGTGGGTTTTTAGTATTTAATGTTGATTTTTGGTGATCTGGTTGTGCTTCAAATACCAAAATCTGATTAAAATGACGGCGTGGCCGTAGTATAACCAATCGTCATATAGATACAATCTGTCCCTAATAATAATAATATAATAATAATAATAAAATAATAATATAATATAATATGTAGCGCCATCGTTTTACACAGACGATATATCCCTGCACTCACACAATCGATATTATTACAGTATAATGGATACTTACCCCCTGAGTGGCAGTTGTGCAGCTCAGAGACCCCTTCTGCCCGGTATCTGTTAGGATAGACCACAAACACCGAGACGGGGAGATGTCACTCAAAACAAAGATGCCAAGTTTACTGCTACCACCTCTGCTGGGAGGCTTTACCTTGTAGCTACAACTCTGTTGCTTTGGATTTGATTAAGGGACGTGGATAAGGGGGAGTTACAATATAACCGAGACTCATTCTGACTATTTTAACGAACAAAAATGTTGACTGTGACGGTTTTCAGTCACCAAAAACCCCCCTTCCGTCCCCGCATTTATCTGTCTTCCTGTGCAATATGTAGCGTGCGTGCGATGTAAATTTAGCGATCAGGGGATCGATGTGACCTGTCGGGTAAAACCCCCCCAAAAAAATAATAGGGTGCAAATTTTCTGTTTCAAAATAAAGAATAATAATAATAATAATAAATAATAATAATAATAAATAATAATAATATATTTGGGTCTCCGGCTCCCCCAATAATCCCGAGGCGCAGGAATCCCCTCTTACTTTGTGTCGCCCGGAGGATGGTGGCTGCTGATATAATCCGTGCCGCTCTGAGTGTTTGTGTGACGCTCGGTGACTTGCTGCGGACATAGAGGGAGGGGAGAGCCGCGGAGCGCACGCCGCAGACCCTCCCCGGGGGGGAAGGAGGGAATTGAGTCATTCTAAAAACGTATGAGAGCAGAGAGCCCGGCTCCACCTGTCCGCTCACTGCATTCATACATAGAACTCGCAGGCAGATCGGCCCCATTCGGCCCCCGTTTATCCGGCTCTAAAGACTCAAAACCTTAATCGGTCGTTGGTCTCGTCTTAGATTCAGGAGCCGGATGTCTATCCCGCGCATGTTTAATCCCCTCACTGTATTACCCTCTACCACCTCTGCTGGGAGGCTGTTCCACTTATTTTATGAGCCGTGTCCCCTTCTATCTATTCTATCGCACTTCTGGAAAGACGGTGATATAAAAAGAAAACATTGATCGGCGTTTTAGATTTTTTTTTGTGATCTTTGGAAAGGGTGACCCCCCCGCCCTTTGGTTAATAACCGGATCGGCAATCGATTTGTCGGTGATGTTATTGGGACCCGTTTAAGATAAATTTTTGTTACCTCCGCAGTCTTTGGGGGATTATGCAGAACCTCCCCTTCAGCCGCCAGGTTTCCGATAGATAAAGCGGAAGTCCTTCGCGTTTCATAAGCCCGCCGCGGCGTTTACTGTAAGCCCCTCCGCTTGCCGGCACGAGGCGATGACTCAACATCCAAGACGAAGTAACAACGCGCTGCGTATACCGGGTATTGTGGTTAATGTGTCCGCCTCTGATACGCTTTATTTATTACCATGGATTGGCCAACACCGTATTCAGATAGATGTTTTACTTCCTTACATTGACTGGTAGATAAGTGGAACAGCCTCCCAGCAGAAGTGGTAGCAGCTAATACAGCAACACTTAATGGGTGATGCTTTTCTGTTACTGGGGGGAGGGCGACCCCATGTGGACAGTTTTATGTACTGCAGATATTTAAGAACAAAAACCAATTCTTGTTATAGTCTGTGTTTGGTAACTTTTCTCAAATGTTGTACATAAAAACAACGGTAACCGTTTGGAAATAGATCAGGAAACCCGTCAATTTCTGGCTATAAGAATCGTTTAAAAGACAAAATTACCTCTCTAACCAAAAAAAACATCAGACGCTAAGAAACGATAGTAAGATGTAGGAAAGATGCATTTATTTTCTGGATTTTAAATATATTCTGGAGAGCTAAAATGTCGCCACTAATTAAATATCTTACAGTGTTGTATTAATTGTTAAGGCAGGTTCTAAAGGGTTAATCAATTTACGATACTTCCTTGTAGGCAGCCATTTTTCTTCTGCTGGGACACGCCTACTAAAGAGTCCTCATGAAGTCACCTCATGTTGGTGCTGCTTGATGATTCTTCTTGATCCATGGACGGCTTCGTTAACAATTTAGGCAAAATGCTGCTGAGAACTCGCAGACCACTCGCCCCAAGCCTGACTTATTACCTTTTAATACACGCCGCATCCTTCTAGATGGCATTCTAGCCGAAGAAGAGACCGCCGAGATCCCAAAAGCTTAGGTTAACTTTTTAACAACTTTTTCAGTGTTGCCCCCAATAAAAGATCTCAACTTCAGCAAATACCCCACTAGATGGCAGAACAACCAAGGCTAAAAAGCGAGGGTCCTTGTGCTTCGACGTAGGATTTAAGCACATTTTTATACATGAGCAGAAGGTCTGACACCCCCAGCCTCCGTTTCCTATCCGATTCCACGCCGTTTCTGCGTATTATATTTATTATTAATAATCTGGATTTATTTCTATTAAAAATAAATGAAACTGTGGTTATTTATATCCCCGGCCGCTAGTAACTTTTCCACCCGTGGCAATTAATATCATTAATACACACAGCGGAGCCAGAAAATAGACATTTTTCACTATTATAACACTTATCACTATATACTGAGGCAGACATTGACCGTGGTACAGCGTAATCCCTATCACTATACACTGAGCCAGGCATTGACAATAGTGCAGCATAACTCCTATCACTATATACTGAGCCAAACATTGATGTGGTGTAGGCCTACCACTTCATTGTCTGGCTTAGGGATGCCCTGAAACGAATTCTGGACTGAAACCGAAAATGCAGCATTTACCTGGCCGAAACCAAATATGACCCCCCCACACCATAAAAGAAATCTAACACTTTTATTTAAAGTAAGAAACACACCAAAATAGGACAAAACAATTAAATAACAATATTAATAATATATATATGTAACCAAAGAAAAAATGGGCACTCACGGGTCTTTGCAGTAAAGTGCATTAAACACTCGTTTATTTCAATCAGCACGGCCAACGTTTCGGATCACCTCCGGCCCTTTGAAGTTCACTTACCTTTCAGGAGTCCTGCGGTGGGAGGGCAAGGCCTCTGTCTCCCAGCTCTGCCCTGTATGGATAAGTATAGAGTGATGGCGAGTTTACTGATTTTTAGAGCATATTTATATCATGAAATTTCATTGGAAATGGTATCAGCATAACACCATCAACTCTCACCTATACCAATCCACCATATACACCAATCCACCATATCATACAATCCACCCATTTTACACCAATCCCACTAATATCAACATAAACCACACATATATACACCAATCAGCACATATGCACCAATCCACACATATACATCATCCCACATAACACAATGTCAACATATACACCAATCACACATATATTACTAATCCACATCATATATACCAATCCACACATATATACCAATCCACACATATATCACAATCCACACTATATCCATCCACACGACATATATACAATCCCACTACATATTATACCCATCCACACATATATACAAACGCACACATATACCAAACCACACATATATACAAAACCACACATATCACAATCGACAACCATGATACACAATCCACACATATATTACTAATCACACATATATACCATCCATCACACGATATATAACCAATCCACATATTACAAATCCCACATATATAACATCCACACACATATATACTCAATCACATCACATATATACCAATCCACATATATACCAAACGCACACTATACCAACCACACTATATACCAACCACACATATAACACCAATCCCCACATATAACACCAATCCCACATATATACCATCCACTATACAAACTACACCATATATCGAATCCACAATATACCAATCCACACATATCCACCAATCACCATATAGTACAATCCCCCACATATAGTACCCAATCCTACACATATACATCAATCCAGCACATTATACATCAATCACACATGATATACCCAATCCACATCATATATCGAATACACATTACCAAACTACACATATACTACCAATCCACACACATATCAACCAATCCAACTATAGCCGAAACTAACACAATATATACCAATCCACACACATACTCATCCACACACATATGCACCAATCCACACATATATACCAATCAATCCATACATACACCAATCCACACACATATACCAATCCACTCTCACTCAATGCTTTCCTACCTTTCTTCTTTCAGCTTCTTTTCCTCTTCTTCAGTTCTTCTCTGTCTTCTTCCGGGTCAGAGGGCACGGCTTCAGTGCTGTGCGCCGGGATCTGACAACAAACCCCGGCGCACAGCAGCTGTTGCCGCGCGGATCGCAAGGGAGCGGTACCGGAGGTCTTTAACAGAGTGATCACCCTTGCGAGCCTGCTCCTCCAGCGGCGGACATTACTGTCCGGCTCTGGAGGGGTGCCGGATGCCGGCAAATTGGCACCCCCGTGATGAGCGGCACCCGGTGCGGACCACCTCCCCCCCGCTAGGTACGCTACTGCCAAGGTGACTTGGCTTTTTCTGCCACCCCGGGGCTAACGTTTTCAGTGAATTTCTCTTAGATATTGCAGGCCTCTTGTTGTGTTTTTTTTTCTGGGATTTCTCCCACCTAATGAGGCGGAATTTAGGCATTTCCACACATTCCTAATTTTGCCATATATGGCCAGCCGTGAAAGCTCCGCCACTCGCGAAGAAAGAAAAAAAAAAAAGCTATACGGACAAACGATTGGGAAACAATCCTAGATTAGCAGAATTTTCATCCAGAACAAATACGCCATAAATCATAGTCCACAAGGATATTAATAGCCGTTATCTTGAAGCCAAATTCCTGCATAAAAAAAAAATTAAAAAAAGAGGCTTACAGAAAAAATGTGAATTCTGATTCCGTTTGGAATATTTTCTGTGAATGCCACTGAGACGCCTCGAATTCTCCAACCACAACGACGGGGAAGTTCAGGAAATACATATATGCTGTCCATGGGGAAAACGATCTTCTTGATGGGATTGAATGGATGACTTTGTTCTAGACGTTCTAGAATGGATCCCATAAAAGAATGCGATGAGGATCAAGTTCACATATAGGGAACCCACCGAGGCAAACCAGCTCTTATGAACATTATTTTGGAGGAAGTCCAATGAAAACATCTGCGGTCCAAAAATATGTATTGTAGAGGGGCCAGGAAAAAAAGACAATCAACCTGTAGCCCACCCCCAGGTTCTAGAATTCATGTCAACCGGACCAGTGATAAATTAACCAAATAATGAGGACCCCCGACCGATCCAAACTGATACCCTGAGTGCCGAGGATGGGGCAGACCAAAAAAAATCAGTTCTAAATGAGTTTATATGAGCTACACGCGGAGATCCAAGTTTTAGGGTAAAATCTAATTATGATGGACCATACCATTATACGGAAGGTTACTGTATAGATATTCTATCCGCAAGCGCACCATATCAGTCTGTATTTAAGTCATGTGATAGGACGTCCCGACACATTTTAGGAAGCTATGCGTCGAAGACGCCACAATTTCTTCCAGTTGGCCTCAGTGGGAGGCAAAGTCTAAGCTGTCGGTGTAGGTTCCACGGATCCGGTATCCAGAAACAGACAGGGATGGTTTACGGCATTGCTGAAAACAGGGCAGAACATTTAATATCCCCCCTCTTTATCGCTGTAATTACTAATCTTAATATCGCTATGACGTTAGAATCCACTTTGTTGGTGGATCCTTAGGATAGAATCGCTTGCCCATGGACCATACCATTAAGAAGCCCTATTGTTACAGTACGTGCCATATATCATCTGTAATATTTAATAATAAAGAGGATTAGTCCATTGCCTCTCGTCATAGGTGTGATTTAGATAAATCGCTGCGGACGGCGGGAGTCATTATTTGGGTGGAAACGCTGCTCTTATCTTTATCTCGTGTCACGCATAGACGTATTGCTTTTGGCAAGGAACCAACGAGCGGCGTCTTCCAGAAGCTTAAAACTGCCCTGGATCTGCGATGCTTTATCTAGGAAAGAAGATCGTCTGGAATGACAGTGATTCGCGGGGATGAAATCCTCGCCTGGATTCCCATCGGTCTGCCTCGACGCAGGACTGGTCCGGAATCTCACGGTTATGGCTGGTTCTAGAACCTTTATCTAGATCTAGAACTGTTTGGGAAACACAAAATCAGGAACTATTCAGGAGTCTTGGTGAACTTCTTATCTAACCCAAAACCCAATGATCCCGGTATCGAATATATATATATATATATATCGTATAGAAATGTTGAGTTTGTAATTATCTGATTGAGTTAAAACCCCCTGTGTTCCCTATGTACTGCCCCAGCCGTGAAGGGGGTTAACCCCCCCCCCCAGTGTCTCAGACACGGTGTCACAGGCGGACCGGTACCAGCAGCCAGCTTTCTGTAGTGAGTGCGCTTGGCTGGCGGCCAGACTCGTTCTTAAATGTTAGCAGAAGGTCTGGCCACGAGCCAGCGCTAACTCATAGCAGGCCTCGGGCTCCCCCCCCCCACGCGGGGTAAAAGTATATGGAGAGCGCCGCGTGCCCGGGGTATAGCGCGCCTCCCGTATCTACCACAGACGCATGCGCCTACGGGAGTAAAAATAATACACAGCGGAGCCAGAAAAACATTTTTCACTCTTATTTTTGTCTATTTAGCTTTATTCTCCTCCCGGCACCATAGAGCTGGGCTCCTCCATGCCTCGCTGGTCTTCACTCGTCTATCACTCCCTGCTCCAGTTCTTCTCCATCCCACACCTTCTTCTAGATCCTCCAAGACCTTTACCCACATCTGTCTCTTCTCCCGATCCTAACTTTGTCTCTTCTCTTTTCTCAATCCTCGTCCCTCTTGTATGTTCTTCATTTTCTAGTCTGTCTTCTCCATCCCACACGGCCCTCTTCTCGATCCCGACACTCTCTGTCTCTTCTCTCTTCTCGATCCCGACACTCTCTGTCTCTTCTCTCTTCTCGATCCCGACACTCTCTGTCTCTTCTCTCTTCTCGATCCCGACACTCTCTGTCTCTTCTCTCTTCTCGATCCCGACACTCTCTGTCTCTTCTCTCTTCTCGATCCCGACACTCTCTGTCTCTTCTCGATCCTTGCTTGTCTCTCTCATACATTCTGTTCTTTGTAGTTTGTCTCCTCTCCACCCCACACCTGCTCTTCTGCAGCTCCTTCATCCTGGTCCTTGAGGTCAACCTGGCGCAGTGTAGAACCTCACGACCTAATGGTCCCCCCCTCAGACTCCGGTGACTACAATGAGGTCTCAGTTCCACATCTTAATGGTCGCGAACCCCACTCGAGTGCTAAATATACTCTGCTGAGCTACTACTTGAAGTTCTAAAGCACTCACCCCCCCCCTTCCTCTTCTTATCCAACCCCTTCGTAGACTTCTCCGGTATTTGCCACCGACTCGTTATTTATGCCCTAAATCTCCTTGGCTATGACCTCAGATCGCTAAAATGTAATGATTTTTAATTCTTATAAAAAAAAAAAGAAAGAAAGCTGCCTGGGAAAGAAATCAGGGATCTCGTATAAATCAGATCACTTCATCCCAGCGGTTAACGTCCTGAAGGATTAACTTTTATCCCTGTGACGCGAGGACATATTTCAGCCGTTTGGCTAATCACGTCATAAACAACAGGCCGACTCTGCCAACTCCTGGTCGGGTGCACGTAACCCCCCCCCCCCCCCCAGCACCACTTTCCATTTACTGATCAGAAACCAACAACCATCAACGGAATAGACGAATTCAGGCCATCGAAGATCAGGATAGGGTGAAGACATAGAACCCGGCCCCATCTGGCCCCCGTCTAGTCGGCCGTTTCCCCTGCTGTAACGACTCAAACTAATCAGTCGTTGGTCTCGTCTTAGATTCAGGAGCCGTCTGTCTATCCCATGCATGTTTAATACCCTCACTGTATTACCCTCTACCACCTCTGCTGGGAGGATGTTCCACTTATCTACTACCCTCCCCATCAATTCTTGAAGCCAAATCAAATTCACTTACGGTTTATAAGTCTTTGTTTTGTAACCAATTTTCCCTCGAAATTAAATAAAATGTGTCCAAGAATAACCATAACCAGGCTTTTCCATAAGCGGGCAAACCGTATAAAATTGGCGACGGTAAGAAAAGGAACAGGGGGGAGGGGCTGAGGTTTATTAAAAATGGCTTTAAAAACGTATATACGGTCAATAAATGTATTTCCTTAACTATTTCCGTTCATCAGACAGTCTTTACGAGACGTTCTACACGTTTGGCCCTCGCAGGCATCCCGAGTGTCCGTGCCGGGGATATTTCAGAGTCATCCGCTCCACTTGCTCTCCGGTAATCACGCATGCATGCGCGCTGATGGCAGAACACCTAATATTGCGCTTGGATCTCCAGTTGACCTTCAGTGACTACAACGTTATATATATTGGGCTGGCGAGAGCGTCAGCTGCCGGCGAGAGCTTCCCCCCCGGTGTAACCCGGCCGGTTATATATATCCCCCGGCTCACGGCCCCGAGATATGTAAACACGGTGATCTAACGGGACGGGACGGGACGGGTGACGGCCACGGCCGGCTTATCCCGTACTCACTGAAATAGCGGGCGACGCACGCGCCCTGAAGATGTCCGCGCTGAGACGTTCCGGATAGCGGGCGCTTAGGACCCGGGTTTGCTGGAGAGAGCGTAGAGAGGGAGTCATTATCAGGAATACAGGTTACAGGTCGGTGCAAACGCATTCAAAAAGAGCCCCTCCAATGTGAACCATTAATGTGTTAGCGGGAGCGTGTATGTTAGTTTGCGTTAGTGGGAGCTTGTATGTAGGTGTTAGCGTGAGTGTGTTTGTTAGCGTGAGTTAGTGTGAGCTTGTATGTAGGTGTTAGCATGAGTGTGTATGTTAATGTGAGTGTGTGTTAGCATGTGTTAGTGTGTGTGTGTGTGTATGTATGTATAAGCACGTGTTAGTGTGAGCATGTGTGTGTTAGTGTGCGCATGTATGTGGGTGTTAATGTGAGTGTGTGTGTGTATGTGTTAGTGTGCGCATGTATGTTAGCATGTTAGTGTGGGTGTCTCTGTTAGTGTTAGCGTGTGTGTGTGTCAGCGTGTTAGTGTGAGTAAATATGTGCCAGTGCATTTGTTAGTTACCAGTGGTAGGAGCAAGGGGCCGATGGGGGCCACTTGGGTCTGCCTGCCCCCTGCACCAGAAGGTGGCAGCCCTGTAGAGTGTAAGCTCTATGGGTTCACTTCTATCTGTATATATATATTACTTCCTATTTATATGACGCCATCTGTGCAGAGTATACAGCAACAGATCACGTGACCCACCTTAATGCATTGTATAGAAATGTCTTAAAATGTACAGAACTGTGTATACATGCATAGAAATAAATATATATAAATGTATCTAAATGTCTCTGTCTCTCTCTCTCATATATATATATTAGGATAAATGTATACAATGTATATAAATATGTGTAAATGTATATAAATATATAAATGTTTAGAACTCTATTGAAATGTTTATAAATATATATAAAAGTATCGGCTACTGACCGGCCTGCAGCAAACAGAAGGACACCCACGTGGGGTACAGCCAGCCATCAATCAACCTTGCGCAGTTCAGTCTGGGAGAACACACCTCCTAGGATGGAATCCATGGAAACCCCTTTCACCAATAGTAGAGCGAAAAGAGTGATTGACAATCCCCTCCAGCCAATTCCCTCCAGGGGCGGGCGGGTGACAGGGGAAAAGAATGATGTAGTCAGAGAAGTAACGGTTTCGTGTGTGATTGACGCACCGAGTGCCTAATCAGATTGGGGGAGGGGGAGGAACCAGAGGAATCCCTACCAATGGACGCAGCGCTGCTGCGCAGGGACCCCCTCCTTTTGGCGGGAAGGCGGAGTCAGTGAAGGGACAGGGCCGGTGGTTACCGGGAGCTGCGGACACGGAGACAGGGAACCCAGGAGCCGCCGGTAAGAGGGGCAAGGAGGGCTGGGGGCGGGTAATATCTTAAGGGGGAGGGGTAAATACCCCCAGGGCAGATAGGTAAATGGCACCTGCCTCACATAGAATACCTGTGGGGTAACTGTATTGGAGAAATTACCCCCCCCCCTGTCTGAAATAAATACCCCCTCATTGATATGGATAACAGAGATCCACAAGCTGTGTAGGGGAAATACTGAGCTAAATACCCCTGGAATGGAGTTTGCATCTGGAAAATACCCCACTTCTGTCATCAAATGCCCCTGGGGAGGGCATATATGTCTGGGAAATGCCCCCAGGGGGGTATTTGAGGTGCCAGCTTCCTCTCCTGTGGTTGACAGAAGGGGCGGATTTTGGGTGTAAATGGGGTATTTTTGCCTGCTGTTTGCCTTTAATGCTTGAAAAGGGTATTAATCCCCCATATACCCCCAGGAATGCCATGTTGCTCTGTGGGTGGGTGGGTGTTGCAGATGCCCCCAGAAGCCCCTGCCCCCCCCCCCCGTGGTGCTGAGGGGCAGGGATGGGGCCTCCATGATCTTTTTTGTCTTTGCCAAGAAAAATGCCCCCATTTAACACTTTACACTCCAGTATACATGGCTGCATAGGGTAACTATGGCACAGCAAAGGTTAAATACCCCTGGTATTATGGCATCTACCCCTTACTCATTCCAACCTCTACAAATAGCTAACCCCCACCCTCCATACTGCCCTGCCCACGCATGCCTCCACCGACTGCACAAATATCTCACGTGCCCCGCACCTACTACCCCCGCCGTTCCCTTCCAGCTATTAATGCATTCAGTTGCCCCCCCTAACGTTTTCCCGGTGGGGTTACATTGGGGTCCCTCAGTCGAAATGCCCTGTGGGAGGTGATGAATGCCTGGGAAATGCCCCAGGGGTATGTGAGGGACGGGGCACGTTTCGGGGTAAAATGAGGGTATTTTTACCAGTATGGTCGGGGTTAATGCCCCTCATACTGCCTGAAACATAGATTTTTTTGAATGGAATAAAGGTGGCCTTTTGCTTATCCACGATTCCTTAACCTACACCCCGCGACTCCCACTCCCATCATCCGCAGCTAGTTAAACAGACAGTAACCCTTCTCTAGCCTCTCTTTTTTTTCTTCTAGCCTATATGATTATGCCAGGGAGGGGGGGGGGATTAACCCTTCATAGTTCTGGAAGCCCTCACTAAGGACCCTCTGGCGCCCAAGGGGTTAACAGACATATTTCCTGCCTGAAAAATCTTGCGGATCGGCCGCGTTCTGGGGAGATTGCATGCCGCGTCCCCTTCCTGCGGTTTGGAAAGGGTTAATATATATCACGATTATACAATTCATTCTTTTTTTTTTGCTACCCTACACATTGTACAGCGCTGCGGTATATGATGGCGTTATATAGATCAATAAATAATAATGTGGGTATCCAAGGAGCGCAAAGGTTATCTTTTAACCCTTTTCCGGGGGGGGGGTGCCCAAGGGCAGCATGTCTCGCCCGTCCGCGGGGGGGCGTCTCACGAGCCCCCGCCTTTCGTGCCCAGCGTATTCTTTTGTGCCAAACACCGTGCGGCGGATTCCGGCATTCCCTGCCTGCGTTTTAAGGCGCAGAATTAATCGGGGGCTCCTCCCTGATCCGTGATGGAGAGCGGCACCCGGAGCGGCTTCAAGGCCAGACGGCAAGGTCTTTGGCGAGCGTCAGGAAAGGGTTAAGCCGGGTGCTGCAAGTGTGGGAGCCGAGAAATGCGGCGGCGGCTGGGCCTGCAGCTGGGATCTCTCGCAGCCCTGCGGCTTAGCGCTGTCCTCTCGGGGAACAAAGAGCTTGTCTGCATCATGGCCAGCACAGCCTCCATGCGCTCATTGAGTGCTCTCGCCTGTCTCGCTCCCCCTCCCCTCCTCCTCCCCTCCTCACACCTCCTCCAGAAACCTTAAATGTGAGTGCAGCCCCGAGCTGCGGCCAGGCGGCTCACCAGAATACCCGACGACTCTGCCGTACCGAGCTAGCCGGGGTCCCCGCTCCGATCCCCCTCCCCTGTCTCCGTGCATTCGGATACCCCCCGGATACAGAGGGCGCTGGGGATTTGTTTGATGCCCTTCTTACCTGTGTGGCATACGTCGGGGTAAGCAGAATGTTAACAGCCCCCTCCTCCTCGCCTACCTTTGATATAACTATTTGAAGGTTGTTGTTGTTCTCTAACTCGTGACTGCGGGAAAACCTCTGATTGCCGCTTCAGTCCCACTCTCGCGGCATGCGCGCCCGGGATCCGTCTAATCCTCCGCTTGTAGACATCGCGATTGTTTCTGCTCGCTGAGTGTTTGATTTGGATTGCGTTGGCTGAATCGCGAGTTCCGTACGAGGGTCACTTACTACGTTTCCGTGATACAGTTCCTGCTACGGTCCCCATTGTCTGTATCAGGTTCTAGGCTCCCACAGAACGGTTCTAGATCTCACACGCATGTTAAAATAACGTTTAGCGGTCACCGCTTGCGTCACCAGTTGGCTGGAAACCTGCGAGATGAGGTTATGGCTCTGTAGACGTCTGCGTGACACACGCGCTCCCCGGTCGCTCTGCGGATCCTCCGTGTGCCAGGAAAGCTGGTGGCAGCTGACGGCGAGGCCCCCCCCCGGCGATCAGTCCCCTCGTGACGCCAGATTAGACTTTCCTGATAATATTTGAGATCCCAACAGTCTTGGTGCTCCTGTCCAAAGCAGATACTGCGAGCTGTTACATTGTTACGTAGTAGAGAGAAGACTCTCTGTTAAGAATAACGATTCTTCTGCGGCTCTAGAACTCATCCTGAAGTTCCTCCTAACCCCTGCCTGCTTCTCCCTATCACTCCCTATAACCCTCATTCTAGAACCTGCTCTAGAAGTCCTCATTACCTCTCCCTACAGCTCCATATTCCGGCCGTTCTCTTCAGCTTCTAGTAGGATTCCGTTTTGTAGAGTGTTTGGGGATGTCTCGAAGTAAATGTTCTCACCGATGACTTCTTGTTTTTCTTTCGTTTAGGTGATTCCTTGTGTCACCTCCACGTCATAATGTCTCAGCGATTGGGACAAGAAGACCCCGAGCGATACCTTTTTGTGGATCGTGATGTGGTTTACAATCCGGCCACGCAGGCCGACTGGACGGCCAAGAAGCTGGTGTGGGTCCCGTCGGAGAGGCACGGGTTTGAAGCGGCCAGCATAAAGGAGGAGAGAGGGGACGAGGTCGTGGTGGAACTAGCTGAGAACGGCAAGAAAGCCATGGTGAACAAAGATGACATCCAGAAGATGAACCCACCCAAGTTCTCCAAAGTCGAGGACATGGCAGAGCTGACCTGCCTGAACGAGGCCTCTGTGCTCCACAACCTAAAGGACCGATACTACTCGGGGCTCATCTACGTGAGTACTTTGCTTTGTGTTAATAGGGTTCTAAGAAGTGGCCGCCGTTTATTCTTTATAGTATTTTTAACCCTTTGGCTGGGGTACCGTGTTATAGAGCTTCATACCGATTTGCCCGACCTTATGTTGGGTACGAGCTTGCAAAGCACGGGCGTTAAGGGTTACGCTTGTGTGTCCTCAGTCACCCGGCTCGGAATGAAACGTCCTTTGGGTAGCTTTCAGAGGCCACTCGCTGAGTCACAGAGTAAGTCCCCTCACTAAGCAGAGTCACCGTGTTATAAAAGACTCTGTCGTAGTTCCCGTCCCCTACATCCAGCTCCCTCTTTGGTTAGAGCGTTCGAACTGCATGTCCTGGTGGGGACTGAATAGATACCCTGTATAGATGGTCCATTGACCCCCCCTCATGGTGTCTACCCAGCCTCAACGCACATCATTTGAGCCGAGTGGCATTGCCCCCTGGCATGGATCTGGATTGTTAAGTTCTGGAGTGACTTCTAGATGTGGGATTTGTCCTGTTCTGTATTAATGGCGTTTGTCTGCAGTTGGATGAAACTTCAGTTCCTGGGTATTTGGGATATTTTTGTCTGGGTTGAGACCCCCATCCCCCTGGCAGCTGTGCCCCCCTCTGTATCCATTGTGCGAGGAGCATTGATGTCTCAGGAGTGACTTCCTTCTCCTGGGTCTCTTCGCCTTCTCATTGTGATCCCCGCTTCCTGGCCACCTTCTCTTCTTCTGCCCGGCTTCCTCGTGTGGCTTTCAGGTGTTTACAAGAAACATTAGAGTTTCCTGTTTTCGATTCTCCTCCGATCGGCCCGTCCCTCCAGTTTACATTTCGGATAATCTAACGTTTCTCAGGCTTTGCTGGCGTCCGCCCCAGAACATGCAGCTTCCATCGGGTCCTCTTCCCCCGTCTCAGTCTGCTAACAGTGTGCGTAGTCATAAACGCTTCTATTGTCCCCGTGGAATCATTAACAAAAATGTCGGCCAACAGGAGCGTTCTGCTCCAGAATCCCCGCGAACCTCGGCCAGCCGTTATTGGGCTTGCGGGACCATCCAGATCCTTGGCTTTCTCTTGCGCAAGTAGAATGACGTTATCTGCACAGCAGTTATCCTACGAGCGAACCGTTTAGGTCATGGTGGCCCTTGGGCATTGGGGTGCACTTGGGCATCTGTGCCTTCGCAGGGCAAACGGGCAACAACCAGAATAGAACGTGGTAATTAGAAGCACATTGTTGTTGCTTTAGTGCCGGCTTCTTTATTCGCTTTTTTCCATCCTCGCGTTCAGGGGGCAGAGCCAGATTATAATTGCAGGGGACGAAATGCCAGCGCGACCGGCAGCCCAACATTATAGCGATTGCTGGCCTCTATAATCGTCACGGGTAATCTGGGTTTAACCATTTGAGTGCTGGGGGGGATTGGGCCTGCTACGCACTAAAGAAGGGGTAAATCGGCATAAAAGAGGCAGACGGGGGGATTGTGCGGTCGCCTGGACATTGTGTTCTGTTCAGCACCGAGAACCCTTTTTGTGCTTTCGCCCTCCGTGGAACAGCCGCACGTCTGGCCTCGTAGTCGCTCGCTGTTCCCGGACCGAAACCACTACCCTTTCCTCAGCCGCAGGATTGTCCGGTGAGGTTTGGTCGCTTCCTTCCTGCAGAGATTTGTCGAGCGGCGTGTTTTGTGCACGTTGTCCCCGGGGCACGTATGTTCTGGGTGCTAAGCGGTGAGACGTGGACCTCTTTCCAGCTTTGACACCAAAGCGTTGAACCGCAACATGGACTAGGGGTCTTTAGATTGGGGTTCCCTGGGCAGGGGGTGCCAGCCGTGGGGGGGCGTCTGTAGACTGTATGAGCTGTAGAGAGCAGCTAATTGATGCTTTATGGCGTACGATGAAGCCTTTGGGTTTTCGTCATCGCTCTTTCTCACCCTCTTAAATGCTCTCGTGGCAGGCCGGGTGGTGTGTGGCCCCTCTGTTACCGCGATGGTGCCCTGGGTTGGGTGTTAACACGTGATAATGTTTGTGAGGACCCCTGAGAATGTTACGAGAAGCCCTCGGTGGAAGGACGGCTCTCCTTGGAGAATGTCCAGAGTTCATCGCATTCCAGCCCCCCCATTCTAATAAAC
>VKOC01000211.1:0-11123 GCA_009364415.1 Spea multiplicata
GCCCCCCGCTAGGTACGCTACTGAGCTGCAGAGAATCTGGAGGCAAATCACCCGTGTTTCCCCGAAAGTAAGACATATGTCTTACTTTCGGGGTACGGCTTATATTAGCTGACCCCTCTGAAACTCCCGATACGTCTTACAATCGGGGGTGTCTTACTTTCGGGGAAACACGGTATTAGAGGGCTGAGAGCGGATGCGTAATCTGTGCAGATCCCTTGTATACTACTGGTCAGCGGCCATTGGATTTCTCCTGCGCATAATGTATGGACCCGCCAGGTGAATAAGTCCTGCACCCCATTGGCCCCGAGACGTCTTCCCCCACCCCGCCAGACCCGAGACCTCTTCCCACACCCTGCCGGCCTTGAGACGTCTTGCTGCACCCTGTTGGGTCCTGAGACCTCTTCCTGCACCCTGCCGGCCTTGAGACCTCTCCCTGCACCCCGCCGGCCTTGAGACCTCTCCCTGCACCCCGCCGGCCTTGAGACCTCTTCCTACACCTCGTCGGCCCCAAGACGTCCTTCCCCACCCCACCACCCCTCAACTCCCCTTCCTATTTTGTTCTTTCCGTCTTTGCTGCATTTACTACTTTTAGACAATGCCACAAAGCTTCACGTCTCGGCTGCTGACAGAACCAGATCTTGTCATCGCGTGGAAGGCTCTGGCAGCTGATGACGGTTTCTGTATGCAGAGCGAATATCCTTTCCTGCGGAGAGCAGATCGGGAAGGAGAGAAACTCAGACTTTGATCACATCAGAGAGGACAGAGCTGCCTTCGCACAGGTTTGGGACTTGACGCCTCGGCAGTTCTCACGCGTAAAAAGGACCTCCTTCCCAGCCTCCCACTTCCCCATTAATTGCCACATATACAAAATCTCTGCTTTTCTATCTTTAGGAAGTAACTTTTTTTTACCCAGAATTCCAAGAATCTTTTCATATTATCAGCAGGAATGAACTGTCACAGAGTACGTGACTTTTCACTCATTCACTAGATATCGAGTTCCCGGAGAACTTGAGCCCATGATTATTAAGAGAGATCGGTATGGCGGACACCACGTGGGTTATATGCTCACTTCACCCTTCCCCTTTGGGGCACAGATAACGAGCGGAGATGTTCTGCTCTAAAGCCTTTGCTTACAGCTTTGGAGCCATTTCCAGGTTTGTTAATATTTTCTGTTATTAAAAATAGTTTTTCCCCATCCAGTTTATATTTCCGCTGGCTGATGCTATGGAGGCTTCACCTGTCTGAGGATCGATCTGGAGACTTTTACCCCTGGAGAAGCTCGTTCGGGGATCCTGTCCTGGGAAGGGCCACGTTTTGGTATTTAAAGGGCTTTCTAAGCCCAAGCCGTGTTGGGTTCTTCCTTTCAGCTGCTTCTTACCGTATCAGTTTAATGTAAAATACTGTATGTTCAGAACAAGGCTGAAGTAAGGATGCTGTAATAATGACTACAGACACCCACCAGCTCGCCTGTAGTTACAGGGGTCTTCATGTACCGTAATGGGGTAGGACACGTGATGTTATTTACAGAAAGAGTTGGTTTTCTATATTTTTTTTATTTTTCCCTTGCATTTTGACACGAAGAACTGAAAACTCTGTGGTGCTGAAGCTCATGTCCCCAACCTGTCCAAGGCCGGGGTTGGGCTTCATTCCTTGGCTGTTGGACATGTGCTGAGAATCCCTTAATTCCTTCTTCTGTTGCGTCTCAAGCCACTTCTAATTTTCCTCGGTTGAGTTTCCCGGCCAAGCCGTTCGCCCGCTCCTCGGAGGCCGCAAATCTCTGAGCCTACAGCCCGTCCGCGGCGTCTTCACAGCTGTCCGACTGGCTGCCGCGTTGAGTAAAACTTCCCATCCGCGACCGTGTCAACATGCTACATTTCTACCGATATCGGCGCATCAACATCTAGAACCGGCACAGCTAGACCCAATCATGACAATAAACTCACAGGGGTATCAGGCATCGCCTCCACGCTCTGAAATAAAGAGGAAAGAGTCGCTCCCAGAGACAGAGGATTTTTAGCAACCGCAGTCAGCAAATCTAGCTATTTAAATGCAGGACAGATCGCCGCTATGCACCAGCAGGAGACACATTGATCACTGGAAAAACGGGCACGTCTGTCCCTTTAAGGGATAACAGAGAGAATTTCCTGATACTTTGTTGCGCTGGGATTGCAGCTTTAAAATTCATATTCTACTTTAATATATTACAATCTTGGGACTGCCAATACATTTTGTACTAAAAGTTAATTTTTCAATTTTATCTCACATTCCCCATTGAGTGTTTTTGGCTGATCCCGGACATGCTTTTCTGAGAGGTAGGCTGGTAAGTGGAACAGCCTCCCAGCAGAAGTGGTAGAGGGTAATACAGTGAGGGTATTAAACATGCATGGGATAGACATACGGCTCCTGAATTTAAGACGAGACCAACGACTGATTAAGGTTCGAGTCTTTACAGCGGAACTAGATGGGCTGAATGGGGCCGGTATGCCGGCAGGTTCTATGTTTGAATCTCCGTCCTGTTATGATCCCATGACGCTGGGTATGGGAAGATTAATGAATATGCCAATGCATTCCAGTTACATCCCAGGATATCCTGCCAGTTCTCCAAGCTACCGGCAACATTATGATACCGATAATACCCGAGCAGCCAGGTCTGGAGAGCATCGCTGCTGTTAGAAGGCGTTTATCGAGATGGATAAAAACTACCGGCAGCTAATTCCGCTTTATTATGGATTGGTGATGGTTCCAAGATGGCTCTCGATGTAAGGGAACCACAGACCTGCGCAATCCGTCTCTGTGACACAAGCCGTGGACCGCTTTCCAGCAGGAGATGATACGATAATTTGCCTGGATGGAATCATTCCCACTCATCATGCGGGGAATTTTGTTCCCTCTAAGGTGATTAACGTGTCAAAACCACCACCTGAATCAGTGCATTCGCCAGGCCGGTAATTGAGATCAACGGGATATTGTCTCCCGGGCTGGGGTTATTAGCCAAGTCTGCTGTGGCCAGAACCCCCCCCCCCCTAAAAAAAAGTTTCATTGCTGGGATGAGGTCTAAAAGCCCACCGAGGCTTGGCACGAAGAAGGACTCCCTGTAAGTCCTCCCCAGTCATTTTCTGCTCTCCCCACTCCTCGTAATGAAATATTCCCTGCTCTTTCTTTTGCTCTAAGACAACCTGGCAGCCGCAGACGTGCTAATCGCAAAGCTGAAATGACTTGCATTCACAACACCTTTTGTCTGATCAAATAGGCAATTACCGTACGGAATTAAAGGTTCCTTTAATGGAAAAACAGAAAGACAGGAACCCAAACTGTATCCAGCTTTAAAAGACGAGAAGCCGGAGCGAATGAATGAATGAATTCTTCATTCGGAAATAGATACGATTCTTTTACGGGTAACCTGTGAATGTCTCACTACTCTCTCTTTGTATCAACTTCATCAACTCATTCTATGAGGCAATTGCCAGCGCCTCGAATATCTGCTCCAGAATCCCTGCTCGTCGGGAACAAAAGGACGCTTCTTTTTTGTCTTCACGTCAAATATTTATAGGAATTTCTGTCAGCGGGATCTGCTCATCATTCCATAAGATCCATGATGTTACATTGTAACGCCTCCAGGGCTAACGAGGCGTTCCGCAACCTACTATCGAGCAGGGAAGCAATGAGAGAAGTAATTACACTGTTTGCACCCCTGGGCACTTTTAATTCACCCTCCTATATGTTATTAAACATGTCAGCCTGGTTTACTGAATGCAGAACTGCTAATTCTGGAGATTCTAAAGATCTAGAATCCAACCATAGAAGAAGACCACAGTCTGACCTCAGATGCGACAGGAGACTCCCAACACAATGAGCCGCCTGGCCTCTGTTCTTTATTATACATCAGGTTTCACCATACTAGCTGTAAAAGGGATGCTGGCGGCACCGAACCACATCCACTGGGCATGTGCAGGTGACAAGAGCGCCCCCTGGGGCATGAAGGGACTACGGAAACCAAAGCACTGAGGCTCCCAAATCACCTGCGGATTCGCGTGTGATTAGGAAAATTTACTAACTCCTAAGGAAAAAGTCACGTCTCTACGATAAAGACGCAACCCGGAGCCTTTGAAGGTCTGTGCTGTCAGATAATTGGCATTTATTTTATATCTTTGCGGTTACTTCATTAAGACGCGGAGGGCAATGCGAAGGAACGTGTCCCGAGAACCCTCCGGCCCATCATTCCCTTAACACACCAGCGAGGCGACCATGTAAAAGCGAGGGTTGCTAAGCAACCCGAAACCTAAAATATATCTGCATCTCCGATGGCGAGTGTAAGCGCGATATTCTGTGCGTGAGCCCGCACCCCGTCAGCGACGAGTTTGCTGAAGTTGAACCATATGGTGCGCGAGCGTCTAGCCGGTCCTCGCCGTTCTGCTACTTCTCATCTGGAACGCGGCAGGAAACGTCACTTATTTGTGCGCGAAGTGGAATGTCTTGCGGTTCCGGCCCTTCTGTCTGTGATTTCTGCAGTCGGCTCGGCGTTATAATCTTTCTGTCATGGTTTCTGATTCCTGGCCCCGGCTGACAGGAAGAGTGGACGTTAATAGCCGTGCAGCCTCAATGACTCCTTTTGCATGATTCTGCAGTGATTTCTGTTTGTGTAATCAATCATTGCAACATTATTGCCATCCTTACAAATACATGATACAAAAATAAATAATTAATAATAATATAATAATATATTATATAATAATAATAGTATTATCCGTCCAGGGTCCCTGATCTTCCTCCCCTACTTCCCTCCCCCCCCGGATGTCCCTATCCCCCACCTGATGCCCCTCTTTTCTAGGAGGTCAGAATGTTTGCTGGGTATGAGGGGATCGCAGGGTTCTACAGCTCTAAAAGCCCTGATAATGTGTATAGAAACAGCAGGAAGTGGCTTTATCAATAAAAACCCGTTATTCTTCTTCTAAATGCCTTACTCAGCTACACAAATACCCCGCAATAGGGCACAAAGCCACATAAAAAGTCTGGGGAAAGCCCCTCCCCAGCCACACCTCTTGCCCCACCCATAAACCAAAAGTACCTGGGGCCATTTGAAATGTTAGGAGGCAGGAAAGGACTGGGGATTAGAATCCAGCTCCGATAATAACAATGATGAAGTCAATCTGAAGCACGATGGGTGACATCATAGAGAAGAACCATTTCCTGTCCAGAACCAGGACATTCAGGCCTGCGGATCCGCAGAGATCCAAACCCCTCTCCCAATTAACAGCCAAACATTTCCTTACCGATCTCTGAGAATAGAAATGTATCGTGTAATGTAACGACAGGTTTGACGAGCGTTGCTATGATACCGAAACGCATTGAAAGGGAAACGTTTGGTGGTCGGAAGCAACGTCTGCAGATCCCGTAACAACTCCGGACCGACCCCAACCCCGCCAGCTCACAAGGCGGAAATAAAATTACCAGGCACGCCGCGGCGAAGATAACCCGGTTTCAAATTTTATAGTTCAGACTCCGTTGGCCAGTAATTTGGTCCGTAAAATACCAGGTTAAAAAATTACAAAAAAAAAAGAATTTTACTGATTATCAAGTCTCAGGGAAATAATCTACACCCCCCCCCCCCCCCGGCTAATGGAGCAAACGTTACCGCACAATAATGATCTCTGCTGTAGTGATGTCCAATGTACTGGTCATTCGCTTATGTTGGCCCCTTTGTTATCATAACATGCCGGCCCCCGGGTAGGACAGGCCCTAAAACCAGCCGTTGCCATTAATACATGGTGGCCCCGGGCAGTCCTGACCTTGGGACACGTTATTGTCATTAGTTCATTTTGGCCCCGGGTAGAACTGACCCTAAAACCCATCACAGCTATTGCTCCGAGATCTGCCCCACCGAGCCTCTGAATCAGAGATAAGATGCAGGTTTTAATGAACATCTAGAATAACTAGCCCGACACTCGAAAGCTAAGCGCTTTTTTTTCCAAATGAGCAAATTTTATGCCTAAAAAAACATTTACAAAATGACAACGCCAGATGCAGTAAAGACAACATTTGGTGCGCGCAGGAAACGCTTCCCCTGTAAATAAATATCACAATCCACCCAGCATCAAATCCCAAATCAAGATAATCGCTCATCAGCAAAGAGAGCTGACAGGACAATTAAACACGGGGCAGATGCACAAGGCGTCTTTAAAACATTTAGTGCCTCCATAAAACGAGAGAGAGAGACGTCGAGGCGGATCTCGGGGTCTCGGCAGGCGGAGGAGAGACCGCTCTCCGATTCCACACAGTGAAGTGGAGGCTGACGGGGAGGGAGAGAGCGGCGGGGAGAGCGAGCAGGAGCTCCTGCCATGTACTGCGGTAGTACTGGGTACGACTGGGCTGACTGGTTACAAGGCTCAGGACTGGTTAGCCAGGGGAGTATAGGTTCACAAGCCCGGGCTAGTTATACAGATGAGTCCATGTTAACAGGCTCAGGACTAGTCAGCTAGTTGAGTGCAGGTTAACAAGCCCAGGGCTAGTCATCCATATGAGTACAGGTTAAGAAGCTCATAACCAGTCTGCTAGGTGAGTGCAGGTTAACAGGCTCAAGACTAGTCAGCTATGTGAGTAGCTAGGTGACTAGCAGTTAACCTGCACTCACCTGTATTAGGCTAACCTGCACTCACCTGTATTAGGTTAACAAGCTCAGTACTACCCAGCTAGGTGAGTCAGGTTAAGAAGCTGAAAACTAGACAGACTGGTGAGTACGGGTTAACAAGCTCAGGACTACCCTGTTAGGTGAGTAGAAGTTAACAAGCCCAGGACTAGTCTGCTAGATGAGTACAGGTTAACAAGTTTAGGACTAGTCAGCCAAGTGAGTGCAGGTTAAAAAGCTGAGAATGAGGCAGCTGGTTGAGTGCAGGTTAACCAGTTTAGGGCTGGTCAGCCAGTGTAGCTCGGGTTAGCAAACTATTACTGGTTAGTTGGTCAATTAGTCATTTTAGTGTCCGTTCAGTCTTTTGCTTTTTGCAAATCTAAATAAGTGATATTACAATTATAATTGTGCGAGTATGAGTGACGGTGCTCGGACTCGGTATATTTAAAGGAAAATGACTTAATTTTGTCAATCTATAATGAATAACCGACGTTACATTTTCCTGGTAGTGGGAGAGTAAAGGATTACTGACCCCTCGCTGCCACCTCTAGCCCCCCGTAATTTGTGATCGGATCAGAGGTGAGTGACAGGTGGACGGGCTGGCAGCGAATTTGACGACCAAATTAAATCTCCAGATATTAAATTAATGAGGCAAAGCTGAAATATTAATGTATTCTAATTGAATGTTATCCAGGCATTCCGAGAGAGAGGTACAGAATTTTCCTGCCGCATTAATAAGATTCAGAGGGAAAACATCCTCTGACAGCGAAACGGGAAAGCGGGGGCTGCAAAAGGTGCCAGAAAACGTGGCTCCCAGTGGGGGGGCCCGCAGAGCCGCCTCGAATGCGAGGGCTGTACGCAAAGCAGGGGCTAGAAGCCTAGTGGGGGGGGGGCGCTTTATATACATCATCGACAAAGAAAAACTCAAGATACATTTTTGAGAGCCTCCGCTCTTTGTTTCTTCTCTTATATATCCAAAAATGCCCCCCCCAGCCGCCATTTATTTATTATACCGGGGAAAGTGCTTCTGCTCGGAACATCTAATGTGTTTTGCTTCCTTCTGCCAAACCTGTTACAGATCCCTCCTTCTCGCGGGTCATAAAGTGGAAAGAGAAAAAGAAAAAAAAAAAAAGAGGACTAATGGGATAAAAAGATCATTGACAGGAAGGCCGAGGATTATCAAGGAGACAAGAGACGGGGAGATGAGAGGCAATCCAGGTTTCCACTTTTCTCTCTGGTTTAATCGAAGAGCAGATGATCGCTGAAACATTCCGCTTTTAGGAAGGACATGGAATAGACATGTTTACCCCCCCCCTCACACTAACGCTGGGATGCACAATTACCACGAATGCTGCAGAGAGAGAGAGAGAGAGTCTTTCTGCTGTGACAGCAGTCTTCATTGTGTGCTCAGGAGCTCGGATTAGAGACGGCCGCCCCAGCCGGGAAAAGTCTATCTCGAAACCACAAAGACCGAGAGGAATCGTAACTTGGGCAATCACTGGGATTCTTTGCTATCAGACCCTGGAGAAAGGTCCATCAATAAGGAGGCTGGCGACAGCCTCCAGACACGGACGGAACAAGCAGAGAGCTTTCTGGGAAATTGCAAAATACCCAATGCTTTAGGCTTTGCACAGATCAAGGACCTGATTCATGTCTCAAAGCTCTCTTCTCTCTCTCTCTGCAGTTTCCATGTTAAAGCCGAGCGTTACAATGTAACACTAGGGATTGTTGCTTTACGTAAAGTATCTAGGTTGGACTGTAGCTTCTGTTGTTTTTACGAGACACCAACGTACAAACGATGATGCAGAATGCGTTCACAGCTTACAATCAGGGGAACGCTAGGCTTCAGTTGATGATGTCGAACACTGCATAACATCATGAGGTCTAGAGAAAAAAAAAGTTGCTTCTACGACGGTGGCACAGTAGGGATATTAGGGTGGGTGGAAGAACATGAATTTAAGTCTTGGAATTATAATTTTTGGTTGCGATGGACATATTTAGAGAAATATTTTGGAGGTCAGTGTCAATGAAGAGCCTGATGAGTTTTACAAACGTTCTTCTCACCATAGAAACCAATGGAACGCCATCGCTAATAAAACCCTTTCCATTGGTTGCTCAGGTCCCACTTCTAGAACTTTGCACCATAATCAGTTTAAAGGCTACCCCCATGGCGTGGAGCAGCCGGGCAGCATGGAGACATGATGAATGGCTGGGGGTCCTCAGATGCTGACAGAGGAAGAGATCTGAGCCATAAGCCTTATCCCTGTGTTTATTGACCGTTCCTACAAACCTTACAGAATACGAGATGTTCTCAACCTGTCAGCAGCCTAAGAAGTATATGAAGCCGGGATGACCCCTATCATGTTCTGCGCTCTGAATTCATGCTCGGATTCTGGACTCTTTATTGTAAATATCAGAGGGTTCTTTTGCCATGGCTCCTTTCATGATCAGAAGAGCGTTTCTTAGAAGAAAATGAGCCATCAATGTAAAAAGGAATCAGTTCAGGTCACCCTTTGGTTTGGAAGATTTAACCCCAAGGGGTGCAGGTTGAAGTGTTCAGGAGGGAACGAGCGATATGAGCTCCTGCTAGGGCTTCAGATCAAACCCATTTATAGAGCACCGTGGGCACTGATTAAATCCCAGCTCACATTGAGCTTTTCCCGGCCTCGCAGCGGGGGAGCACATGTGGGTCATGAGTCCCGACTGGGATGGTGACAGATAATCACGGAGCTGAATAATATCAACCGGTAAAAGCTGCAGGTGGGCTGCGAACCAGGCGGTTAGAACCCTTCCCGCAGCACGGGCGGACAGCTCCGGAGGGACACCGTGCCAGCGATCAGCCCACAAACTGCCCGTAGTGCGTTTATCAGCGGATAGGAGAGCGCTGGAGAATAATTGCTGGAAATCAGCCTTCTGACACGGCTCGTTCCTGCTGACGCAGATTCACGGCGTCAATAAAAAAATAATGTCGTTCGGGCAAACGCTTGGCCACGGCCAAGGTCTCCTCGATAACGATATAGGAACACACCTCGCATTGGTTCGGATAGACCAGCGGCTGGGTAAACGCAGCTTCTGATCCAGACAGACATTCAGACAGATCGACAAATGCCGCAATAAGCCTTCGGATGATGTTCCTCTGTATTTACTAATTGCACAGATACAATGGTACGGGGTACCTGGCTTGCGGAGTAACATGTATCTAGATACAGAGCAGCATCTATCATATATGTACATACAGCGCGGTATATAGCGGTGCTTCCAAGCCGTGTACTAATCGTCGTATTCACAGTTAATGCCCAGAAACCCCACCAGAGGGCACAATCCGACACCAATTACTTTACAACCCGCACAGCACGGATCCATCACTCAGCCCCGGGGATAAAATGTTCCAGGTCACGGTGGCGCACGCTCTGCCCGTGTCACCCCAGTCTGGAACTCTCTGTCATTCACATCTATAGGAGATATATGGGTGCTGTCTCTTCAGCCAAAAGTCTCTTTCTCCCTTTTTTTTTTTTTTTAAGGCAATATGGGGGGGGGGGCGCAGCGGATGTACCCGTGGCTGTCGGCGGTCCCTGATTTTCTCGGGAACATCTTTGAATTTTTTAACATATATATCAGATCTCATCTCTCCGAGCAGTGAACGTCACATTAGGTTTTCAGACAATGAAGCGTATCCCGAAAGTGCCTGCAGACACTTACCCGCACCAGGTGCTCGGGAAATGGGCCTCTTGAATTTTCTGGGACGTTAACCGGAGGAATCACCCAATCTCTCTTCTGTCTCCTCAGCCCATTAGCACTGCGGTGCTGTCGCCATGGTAATAAAGTGCGACTCTGTTCCTCCGAGGAACGGGTCTGTTTTTCTCTCCGATGATGGCCGTTTTCCCAATGATGCTGTATCTTCTGAACAAGAGAGAGAGATGAAAATTGGGTCAAAAGAATATAATTTCCAAAAGATAATGTCAACATGAAAATGATCATTGTCACAGTTTATACAAATCACTTATTATGTGTCTGCTTTCCACGTGGTGTCCTCAACTGACCCACCTGGGTGCATCCTAATTATTTAGATGCTTAATTTGGCTATTTTTTTTAACTAAAAGAGGGCTAATAATGACTATCTACAAAATATAAGTCAACACAAGTTCCTCCTGTTAGACCCGGCCATCGGGAAAAAAACTCAACTTAGATCATAACTCAGCCCTTAGCCCCACATAGAAGATGCAGTAGATGCCTTCAAGAAAAGAAACCTTGAAAAAAAATCCATTGAGGGTGCAATAAATTTATTTTTCCCCACCACAAATACTATATTAAAGCGTTAATTGAACCCTGGGGGGGGGGCAGGGGGGGCACGTTTTTTTTTTTTAAAGCCCTACACTTCAGTACACTTATAAAACCCCGTTCCGCTTTGATTACCACAATACGATCGATTCGTTAATGTCTTCCCAACAGTTTGTTGCTTCGATTTGTGGCGTGATGGGGAACGTGCCACAAAGAAGAAAAA
>VKOC01000213.1:0-25552 GCA_009364415.1 Spea multiplicata
TCTCTGCTGTGACCCCCACTCTCCCCGATGTACCCCCCTCTCTCTGCTGTGACCCCCACTCTCTCCGCTGAATCCCCCTGTGATGGCCCAAGGTTAATAGGTGCCGTATTTATTAGTTATTGTTTGATTTCTGTATTGCTCTGTATATGTGGTGATTATTGTTTTTGCGTTGTTCTCCCTCACATCCTACCCTGTCCGTGTTTCACATGCCCTACACCCAGACTTTAACCCCTCGTATCCCGGACATCGACCCCACAGAGTGCCCTTTCATGGAGTTAACCCACAGGTGGTGGGGTACGACCAGGGGTGGTTCGGAGAGCGAGCCTCCTGTAGAGGCCCGGTCGCTGGGACTTCCAGGAGAGCGGAGTTCAGCCGGCACAGTTACCGTACGCAGCAACCTTACGGTCCGTCCCGGGGAAACTTGAGCTGCTGCCGCTCAGGATCCCCTTGGCCGATCGCATTGCTTTTTGTACAGGGTATCCTCAAGCTATCCGTCGGTACCCCGGGATTGCCGCCGCTCCTTCAGGATCACCCCAAGAACAACGGCTTGGTGCCCTGAGTATGGCGCAGGGCTGTCTGGGAATATGTTAATGTGATTTATGTCCCTTGCACTGCCAGACTGCACCCCCCGCTGTGCCCCCCACTCTCCCCGCTGTGTCCCCCACTCTATATAAATGATTAATGAACACCTCCTCGTTCTGGGGTGCGGGGCTTGGGTGATATTATGGCCTCGCGGGGGTTGGGTGTAATATTCTTAAAAACAGACCTAAGTAGTCTCAAAAGCTTGCAATCTAATAAAGAGATCTCCACACTGGTATCTTGAGAGGCCTTTGTGGCTCTCATGGTCGGCTCATGAAGGCATTGCTGCCGTGGGGATGACGTGCGCCCACTTACACCCTGTGGTGCTGGTTCACGGTGCCAACACCACATCCCTTGCCCGCTTCAATCTGCGTCAAGTGAACATGAAACAGGACTGCCTCTATCAAGCTGGGGCTGTTGGCAGGTGTACTGGAGACTGTCCTGCCACAGCTTTATTCCACACGTCTGTGGCGGTAGAACGGGTGTCATCTGTCATTCTGAGAGAAATCACGTGATTTCTTCCCAGAAAATGGCGGCTTTGTGGGATGGCGACGCTGATTGATTATAAACGTCCGGGTGTTATATAACCTACAGCAAAGCCGTTTAAGTGGTTGTGAGCTCCGGGGCTGTACCGGCTCACTTGCTTTGGCTGTAGCGCTGCCGTATTGCTGGAGGCCGGATGTAAGAAGCTTCTTCGGTCGTGGCTTTTCCGGGACAAGCGTATCTCTGTATGTATCTCGCGTGCTTAGAGTTCTGCGCGCTTCTTATTGGACAGATGGATCAGACCACGCCCAGCCCTAGGCTTGCGATTGGCTGGAGAGTCCTCTGCTTTCCGTCAGCTGTGCCGGATGCGAGTTCGGTGCGCGACTCCGGTGTGAGGTGAGAGACCGAGTCCCTTGCCGGACCCCATGTCTGGTATATTGAGAGCAAGAGCTGGGAAGCCAAGAGCGTCCGGGGGTGCCCGCTGCATGTGTCTATGGTGTATACGGGGTGCCCGCCGCATGTGTCCGGGGTCTATAGTGTTATCGCGCCGCATGTGTCGTCGTGCGTCGCTATAGTGTATACGGGGTGCTGCCGCATGTGTCCGGGGTCTATAGTGTATACGGGGTGCCTGCCGCATGCGTCCGGGGTATATATGGGCGTCAGTGTGTATGTGTTTGTACGTGGGGTATATGTGCATACAGTATATATGTATACGGTGGCGGTGTGTATGTATATGGCGTTGGGGTATATAGTATATAGGTATATGGGGTATACAGCGTCGGGTGTTTGTGGCTTCCTCGCTCGGCATGTGATTCCCATTAACGGCCGGGGATCGGGTCACATGCGCTGCCAGAAGCTACAGAGACGGGAAGAGAAATTCCGGCTCCTTCTGTGTAATCGGAGCTATTCTGAGGCAGTTAATGAAGTATTTCTGCAGATTGGTTGGTTGCTATGGTAATAAGAACACTTTCGGCTCCCCCGGTTTGGCACTTTGTTCACCGATATCGTTTCTCGCTCTGGATTTCCAGGTTTCGTCAGGAATGTTGGGATGGAAGCTCCGGAGCCCGAATCAGCAAGCGTGCCACACGTGGGGTGCGTAGACCCCCATGCAGGTAAGGGGTTAAAGGGGCCAATGTGTGCGCATGCTGGCGGCGGGGGAGCAGGACGGGTGGGGTATATACCCTACTGTGCCGCGCATTATGCAGAGCCCGGTGAGCAGTTACTGAGGCCTCTGGGTCTAGTGGCTGCGCAGTCCTCGGGGGAGGAAATTTTAGAACAGAAGGGCTTTTTAGTCCGGATGATGTGTGCGCCTGCGCGGCAACGTGCCCTATAAAAATAAACTTTGTCGCCCCCCACCCAGCAGATGCCAAACTAGATGAAGAAAATCCACCTGGCGGTGTCCCAGAAACACTGTCCTCTCCAAACCTGTCCATTCCAGAGCAGATGCCCAAAGATGCTCGACAGGCACCATCTCACTCCCTGTGCCACCAGGACGGGCATCTCCATGAACCTGTGAACATGAACGAGGCAGCTGGTGAGGAGACCCAGGATGAGGGCAAAGAAAGCCTTAATGGTAACTCTGATGCCACATTCCCCCCGGAGCCAGCCATGCAGGGAAGGAGTACCCAGGAGCCTTCAGACACCGCTGCAGAGGCGTCCACTGGTCAGAGGTCTGGAGGCATCATTACAGAAGAATCCTCCATGAGGGATCCGGTGGCTGAGGAACCGGAACTCTGGCGTCAGTCCTTGGAGGAGAAGCCCCCTGAAAAGCCTTCAGCTGAGACTTCTTATCGGAAACCTCTAGATTTACAGACAGAAGACACGTCGGTGCAGGAGGGTTTGGAGCAGAGTCCGGGCCGGGTCCCCATAGATATGGGCTCAGAGGAGGCATCTTCTGGGCCTTTAGAGGAGGAATATGAGGACGGCGGCAGCACCAAGGACCTGTCTGATTCCACGGATAATACTCTGGAGGACTCCGGGGATTTTCATGGCCTCTCTTCAGTGGTCGAGGGACTCCCGTCAGAATCGTCTCCGCCACCCGCTTGCATCTTACGTGATGAGGACGTCACCGCAGAGGGCTGGAGGGCAAGGAGAAAGCATGTGTTTGTTCTGAGCGAGGCAGGCAAGCCCATCTACTCGCGTTACGGTAACGAGGAGGCCTTGTCATCCACCATGGGAGTCATGATGGCCTTGGTGAGCTTCGTGCAGAGTGGGAATAACGCCATCCGGTCCATCCATTCAGGTACCAACCTTTTTATACTTTACTATACTGCTCATACCTAGAGATATATGAAATAAGGTACCATAAAAGGGTTAACCCCTTCAAGAACGTGACGTACCTGGTACGTCATCTATGATGCGCGATCCCAGCGTCACTATGGACGCTGGGATCGCGAGGGGCGGCTGCTACTGACTCAGCGATCCGTAGCAGCCACTCCCCCTCAATTCCGTGCACGTGATCGCTTTGCAGCGAATCACAAGCACCGAATTTAAATATGTTTAAAAAAAACTGCGGTCTTCAAAGGAAGACGCAGTTTGCTAATGCCAGAAGGGGTTAAACTAGGGCAGGAGAATAGGGTCTCCTATGGTTATCCTATGGGGTATAGACCTCTTGTGATGGCGCCCGTGCCTTTGGAACTACTGACCATGGATGTGCGAATGCACCATATAGAGATTAGCAGCATGACGGCTGCCGGTCGGCAGTGACCCTGCAGGCGGATATCGCAGCAGTAGGAACATTAGAGATGGTGGACACAGGATGACGGTTTGTGGGCATCATGTAATTAACTCTCCAATTCCCCCTCAGACAACCAGAAGGTGGTCTTCCTGCAGCAGGGTCCGCTCGTGCTGGTGTCGGTGTCCCGAGCCCCTCAGTCCGAGGAGCAGCTGAGGCAGGAGCTGCAGTATGTTTATTACCAGATAATCAGCATGCTGACACAGGCCAGCGTGGCTCGGATCTTCGAACGCAAAAAGAACTACGATCTGCGCCGCCTTCTGGCCGGTTCTGAGAAGATTCTGGACAGCCTTCTAGACTTCCTGGATTCTGAGCCGGGCTTCCTGCTCGGAGCTGTCCGCTGTGTGGCCCTGCCCTGTCCGCTACGGGACTCTCTCAGCTCCATTCTGACCAAGGCCATCACCCATAATCTGGTCTTCTCCATCCTAGTGGCAGAGCAGCAGTTGGTGACGGTCGTGCAGGAACGGGCTGTGATCGAAGATTGCCGTTTGGACCCCGCGGACCTCCATCTCCTGCTGAACCTTATTGGAGCTTCCTCTGCTTTCCAGGCAGGCGAGATCTGGACTCCCATCTGCCTTCCCCGCTTTAATCCTGATGGTTACTTCTATGCCTATATCTCCTACTTGGATCCGGAGTGCACCGTGTGTCTGGTGCTGCTCTCCACCGACAAGGAGTCTTTCTATGCGGTATCTGCCTGCAAGCAGAGGATCCAGGAGACTATGGAGGCCCAGAACTCGCTGCAGGCACTTTGTGCAGCCCTGCGCAGCAGCTCCTATAGCGCATCTCTGGTGGGAGTCCCTGAGCTGCTGCACTTTGTGTACAAACCACTGGATATACCGGACAGCTACCGGCAGCTCCCTCAGTTCACCAGGTGGGTTGGGAGGTAGGGGGCTGACTGCCTATAGTCCTTCTCGCGGTTCCTGCGCTGGGAGACTCGAAGGGTGTGATGGGAGCCGACAGCTGCTGCGCTCTGTAGTATGCGGTTCACGCGGCGCAGTATCTTCCCCGTTTGCACGTTCCTGTTGGTCCTCGGTGACCAATAGACCGCTAGGCATGTACCAGGCTAAGTGGCAGCATGTGTTAGGTTAGAGATTAGGGATGAGAACCCGCTATGAACGCCAGGCAGGGGGTGACCTCGTGTGCTGAGCTGCAGTCCTGGGCTGATAACCATGCGCAGCCCTCTGCTGTGGTCTTACAGATTTGTAGATCTTTCCAGCAGAACAAAGCAAGACTGAGAAAGTATAAACTTTACAGCCGGTGTCTCGTCTCTCCCCGCAGCCCCCTGGCGGACGGGCCGTACTCCAGCGACGCAGAGAGACAGAGGCTCTTTGACTTGTACCGGTATCTGCACTCCCGAATCCACAGCTCCGTGAGGCCCCTCAGACTCATCTATCACGTGGCCGAGAAGGAGACTCTGCTCGCCTGGGTGACTACTCCGCGTGGCTGGGGAGTCGCATGAGCTTTCAGGGTGTCAGATGGAAGAAGAGACCTCCGAGGTCCTGAAAGCTCACGTGGCTTTACATGTTTTGTCTGTTGGCCAAGGCAGCTTTATTCACTTTTCTGAAATGGGGCGTTGGAGGGTCCCGGGGGTTGTCACGCGGGTTGGGTGGCTGTGCAGGGACTTTGGGGGTTTTCTTACTTTGTTTCTCTCTCCAGGTCACCAGCAAATTTGAACTCTACACAGCGTTCAGCTCCTTGGTGACCAAAGTGGGAGCGATTAACGTGATAACCAAACTCCTGCGCTGGATCAAGAAAGAGGAAGACAGACTGTTCATACGCTACCCCCCAAAGTACTCCACGACGCCCCTGCCGGGCAAGGGGGCCAAAGCGAGCCGGCCTGAGAGGACTGAGCCTGCCCAGAACGGCTTCTTCATGGGACTGTAGACTGCCGACAGGTTGCAGCATTTGCACCCCCCCCCCCCGGAGGGGGGCACGTGGCCGGCACTCCCTTCTTCTGCAGTCCCTGAGAACAGCGGGGCTCTAACACTTTAGTCAGGAGACCTGATGGGGGGCTGCAGGCGCTGACTGGACACGGGGTAAACACGGCCACCAGTGGAGGAGGAACGCGTTACTCTCCTGCCCCCGTTCGCTCCCTGGCCGATGCACCGAGTGGAAATGGTTAAATCGTGTTTTTCAGCCCCAGTGGGTCTGTTTGGAATGATTGCTGGATCTGGATGGTGGCCAAAGATGGCCACGCACCCCTGGCCCATACAGTCCATGTGTAAATGCGGTCATGCGGCGGCGCCGTGTGGGCCTATCGTGCAAAGTGTTTTCTGCTGTGTTGTCTGCCGGCCGCGCATGTTACCTGTAACGCGGGACTCCGTGGAGCGTCCCCAAAAAACGGACGGCAGCGCTTCCCTTCCATCTGCTTTATTTTTACACGTTTCCTGCTTCTGAGGTTTTCAGAATAAATCTACCCGGTCTGTGTGTCGCTTGGTAACGAGGTGTAATCACTGCCGCTGCGTCCTCTCCGCGTCACAACATGCCGGCTAGATCTTCGCGGCCCATCTCCATCAGTATGTCAAAGAGCCGCCCGGCCGTGGCCTCCATTGCCTTGCCCTGCGTGATAAGAGACAGTGAGGGAGGGGGATGCGGCAGCAGGGCACTTAGCGCATGGCTGGGTGGGTAGAATGTGGGGGTAAATCTTTTAGCTGTGACACCCGGGGCAGAGCAGATGCCGTCTCACCTCCCAGGCTCTCAGCACCATTTCTGCCGGGTTGCTGCTGCGCTGCTGCCACAGTTCCACGTAGCTCTGCGGGATCCGTAATGTGCGGGCGAGACCCCGCCAGTCGCTCCCTGCGGAGGAGGCGGAGCCGTTAGTGAGGGCCCCCGAACCAAATGCCCCCCCAAGTCAGAAACTGCCCCATGCAGAGGCATCTCTTACCCGGGGAGGTCGTGACGCTGAGTGCGGTTGTGAACCGGCTCCAGAGTGAAGGCTTCATGTGTTTGATAGGCAGCTCCTCCGGGAGAACGGGCCCTGCCCACACATGTTACATGCGTGTAGAAAACAGATTGTGTGAGCGACTGAATAACACGTTTAGTACATAATGAGGAGGCGTGACAATAACTCTTCCAGAACAAAGGGCGCGAGCGCTAGGGGGTGGCCTGACAACCCACAGAAACCCGACGCATTTCACCAACACTGCGACCAAAACCTGCGTGCAGAAGACGTAAAGGAAGAGAAGTGAGAAGATAGGAGAGGAGTGTGTACGCGCATGTGCGCGGGTGCGAGTACATACATGTATATATATATATATAAACAGAGAAATTAGAGGATGTGACGTAACCCCCACTGTGTATGCTTCATCCGGGGCGCAAGAAGAGTATAGGACAAATAAATAAATGTTGGTTTAACTCTTTAGACTTTTCCCATCACCCAACGAGCTGCCGCCTGCCCGGTCACCGTCGGCAACCGGCAAGTGTCACTCAAAGCTGCAACGCAGGAATTAGGAGCAAGATCTCACCCAGCCAGCGAAGCAGATCCCTCTGCCGGTGCGCGGCCGTCACCACGTCACATCGCCTCAGGCGCTTGAGCTGCTCGGACACGTCTCGCAGCTGCAGTCTCCCCGACGGCTGTCTCTGGAGCTCCAGGAAAAACTCCCTGACACACGCAACGGGGACAGTCTGAGGAGAGACACCGCACGGCGTGGAGGGAGAGAAACCGCACGGCGGGGAGGGAGAGGCACCTGCGCACGGGGGGAGGGAGAGGCACCGGCACGGGGGAGGGAGAGGCACCGCGCACGGCACGGGGGGAGGGAGAGGCACCGTGCACGGTGTGGAGGGAGTTCTCATACCGGTGGCGTCTCGAGGAGCGTCCGTAGGATCTCCGTCTCGGACGAGGTGAAGTCTGACAGCTCAGAGAAAGCGCAGAGAACGTCGTCTGACCACAGAAGTCCTGGAGACGTCACAGGTACACGTTAGAAAACACGGCCTGTGTCACGTAAACCACGCACCCAGACTTCTGCCCCCACGGCGAGTCTCACCGGATGGAGGGGGGTCCGGCGTGGATGCAGATATCTGCAGCTCTGGGGGGACGCTGAACTCTTCATACCCGGACTTCAGAGACTGGAAATCGCTGGGGATGCTGGCTACATTCTGCTGGGTTGGGTGCTGCACGGCCTCCCTGACAGTGCGCCCTCGCCCTGTATCCACTGCTGTCTCATCATCCTCCACTGGCATCTGCTGGCTCATGGAGAAGCCGCCCTGAACGGGGGCATCTAGTGGGAGAGAAGAGAAGTGGTGACGGGTCACCCGGTGGACTTTATACCGTATATGTTGTCACTTGCCTCTAAGCAGATACCCCAGGTTGCTGCTGGCCCTGCTGCCTATCTGCCCCGGATTCATCTTCTGAACGGACGTTCTCGGCCCCGGGGAGGTTTCCTGCGCCGCTCCGATTCATTAGAATATGGAGGCTGAGAGACGGCACCGAAAGTGAAAGAGACAGCAAGCAGCGAGCGACACTCTCACTTCCACCTTCCGGGGGGGGGCAGGGACATTTACACCTCGCCCAGATCCCTGCTGCAATCTGCCCCTGTAATCACATGACACAGTGAACAGGGGACCCCCCTGCTGGATCAGAAATACCCGTCCTGTGCCACGGGGCGAAATAAACGTCACAAAACAACAACTCTTACAGATTTTTATTTGTAGTTATAACAAAATATTCAAAGGCAGCGAGTGAAGCCGCGGCACCGTAACCTTGGCGACCGCCACACTGCTCTGTAAACAGTTAATCCAAGCCACTGGTGTCACTCAGCTTTTCTGGCCTCCGGATGATGAACGCGGCATGGAGTCACCCGACGGCCTCGGGGGTTCCTTGTTCGAAGCGCCCGCCGGTGAAACAAACCCCTGGAAACCAAGCAGTAACCTGTAACAGGACTGGCGCTCAGACGTCGGGGCCGCTCTGGACGTGTGGCCCGCAGGCAGCTGAGAGAGAGTCGCTAATCAGCCTCACAATGCGCGCCACCTGCACCCCTCAAGGTGCAATTAATGAAGTTACCGGGAGGTCACGGGCAGTTAGATGACCCGCGGGATTGGATGTGATAAAGTCTCGTACCGTTAGGCAGGACGTCTCCTCGGGGTCTCCGTCTCGCAGATCGATCCCTGCGGCGTCCGTCGCCCTTCTCAGCCTGTAACAGAAAACATGGATTCAGTCCCTCGGCGGCAGCCGCCCGACGACTTTCACACCCGCCAGCAGCCAATCAAAAAGAGGTGAGCTGTATGCTGGGGACAGCGGTAATTTGAATCTCATTAACATATCTGCGTCATACGTGGGGTTATCTATGCCTTTAGTTCCCCCGCAAACACGGGATCTGGCTGGAACACACGTGATGTGCGCACATTGCGTGTCGCCGGGTTACATGTCTGTGCAGACGCAGTAAAGTCACGATTCGGGTTAAATTGGTGCTGGGTGAGTACCCGGGGGTCCGTCCCCCCGTAACGTTACCTCTCCTGCACACACGACTGATACACGGAAGCTGCCGCCTGTCTGGATCTGGCACGCATGTTTTCTTCCTCAAACTGCTTTCTAAACAGCAAATGGCAACAAGATTCACGGAATGAAACCAACTCCGTCCTCAGCGAGACCCCGAACCCGTCCGCGGCGTCACCACTCACACAGCTGCCTCTGCACTCAGCCGGAAGCTGCTGTCTGCGGTCCGCGCCGGCCCCTCCGTGCCAGTGGCATGCAGCATCTCGGTCAGCTTGCGGTGCTCCTCTCTCTCTGTGGAGACAAACCACCGGCCCACAGGTCTCCTGAGCCTTAACAGAAACGTCACCCAGCTTATTCCTCCCCTGCTAACGGACGGCGGTGGAGTGACTGCAATCGCTTCCCAGGGTGATGCCCCACGTGTACTGGAGGCTTTGCGTGTCTGCATTGTGGGGTTGCTCTGGCATGTTGCGTGTCTCTCGCACATAAGGTTTGTGTGGCCCAGATGGTGGCGTCGGGGCAGATCTGGTTATCTCCCCCCTCACACCGACCTTCATTCCGCAGCTGAACCTTTCTGTCTTCCATCCCAGAGATCTCCAACGCCAGCCTCTTCTCATTCTGCAAGAGCGACAAAACCATGTGCTCTGCGCTGTGCGGGGAGGAGGCTGCGCTGTGCGGGGAAGAGGCTGCGCTGTGCGGGGAGGAGGCTGCGCTGGGCGGGGAGGAGGCTGCGCAGGGCGGGGAGGAGGCTGCGCAGGGCGGGGAGGAGGCTGCGCAGGGCGTTGCAGCGGGGACGGGTTGTTGGTTTGGCCTTTGTGGCCCAAAGCCGTTCCTTTTCCATGTGGCCAACGGTGGTACACGGTGAGGTGGTTTGGTTTGGTTAGAGCGCCGCGCGCGGTGAGGTGGTTTGGTTAGGTTTGGTTAGAGCGCCGCGCGCGGTGAGGTGGTTTGGTTTGGTTAGAGCGCCGCGCGCGGTGAGGTGGTTTGGTTAGAGCGCCGCGCGCGGTGAGGTGGTTTGGTTAGAGCGACCATGGTTTAGTTATGGAAGGGCCAAGAAAGTCGTTTCTCAATATTTCCTGCACCCCATTAATGGCCCTGCTGCCTCCTGACAGACCCCCGGCCCCTCCACCCACAGGGGCCGCTACTCACATGAAGCTCCCAAAGGGCTTTGTGCTTCTCAGAAAGCTCCTCCAACTGCCTCTCAAACTCCATCCTGCTCAGACAGCGGGAAAAAAGACGAGAAAGTAATCGGACATTGAGGAGGATCGTCCTTCATCCCCCGTGTCGGGGTAACAGGGGCCGGTATTACTGCCGTAACCAAGGGCCCCCATTCTCCATTTCATGACTTCTATTGAGTGACATCCGACTATCGCACCTCCCGGCAGAGGCAGCAGAAGAGCCCCATCAGGTTGTGTATCCGCCTGGCTTAGCACTTGGCCCCCGACGGGGCCGAAAGTCACCTCTCACCTCTGCTTCCTCTGCTTGTCCTTCTCTCCCTGAATGTTGGCCGTCAGGTCCTGGATGCGGTGATTGCGACCGTCTGACATCTGCTGTCGCCTGCAGGAACGAAAAGCCAGGGTGTGGATCGCACGGACGCACCTCTACCTTCTACCCCGCTGTGGAGACTGCGTGGACGTCATGTGGTTATGGGGTCCTGCCAGGGCATTATAGTGACTTTGCGATGTTACCGGGAGGTCGCGTGGTTACAGAGCCCTGCTGGGGCCTTGGGGGGCCGTCCCGTGGTTATGGGGTCCTGCCGGGGGGTGAAGATGTTGCGTCGTTACCTGAGCTTTTCTGAGCCCTTCTTATCACACTGCAGCCGCAACACGCAGAGCGTTTCTGCAACGAAATGGGATTTGTTGTCCATCAAACACGGCCCCCGCGGCCCCGCCATCCGCTATAAAGACATGTGGTGCGGCTCACCGCGCTTCTCCCCCAGCAGCTCCTCCAGGCGACTCTTCTCGGCATTTACTGGAAAAGGAAACTGAAGTGAAAATCCCAACAGAACACGCGAGACACGCATAACCTCCCAGTACTACGATTCTCCACGCTACTGTAACCTGCTGGGGCCACCGCAAAGCATGTCGAGGGGCCCTCACCCCGTGTTGGTATCTCCTCAACACGGCCTGTGGCCAGCGTGCAGTTACCCCACGCGCCGCATTCATGATAGTTACCCCCATAAAACGTATCCTGATTGCAGCTGCCACTCACCCCCCCCATGGACCTTAAATCACCAGCGATGTATCTCCCCCCGTGACCTCGGGGCATCTCCGGTCTATCTCCCCCCGTGACATCTCCCCCCGTGACCTCGGGGCATCTCCGGTCTATCTCCCCCCGTGACCTCGGGCATCTCCGGTCTATCTCCCCTCCCCCTGTGACCTTGGGGCATCTCCGGTCTATCTCCCCCCGTGACCTCGGAGCATCTCAGATCTATCTTATACTCCTGATGTCAATGTTAGTCTTGCTAGTAACTGGACATTTAATGATGTAAGGTGTCCCTGTTCACATTATGACATCATCACTTTGGGTAACGAGAAAATAATGTGAGATAAATGAGGTTAAAGTGCTGATTACACTCATCCAGCTCCTTCTGCGCGGCGTCTCGGTTCATCCGGTGATCCTTCAGATCTTTACTCATGAGATCTTTGGCTGAGAGAAAGGAACGAGGAGACCTGAACATGCGCGGCTACATATAAGACACGGGGAAGGAGATTCTGGCGAGGCATGACCTGGGGCTAATATTGTGTCCACCATGCTCACATCATACTGCACAACCCGGTCATATCTGCACGCTCCAAACCATCATACAACCTACACGTGACCAGTAGAATACACACAC
This sequence comes from Spea multiplicata, assembly GCA_009364415.1. Lineage (NCBI taxonomy): Eukaryota > Metazoa > Chordata > Amphibia > Anura > Pelobatidae > Spea > Spea multiplicata. The sequence goes on from VKOC01000213.1 coordinate 12,064, forward strand.
AAAGCTGCAGTAAAGCATGCAATTCGGGTGTAGGGGGGGGCAGAACATGGCTTCAGACCGTGATCCAGCTGGGTTATCTTCCCCAACACGTCTTCAACGGACGGCGCCAAATCTCCAGCTGTGTAATGATGAGAGGTGAATCATTTCACTGACACATAAAATACATGTAGGGATATACATGTTACACGTGTGTGTGTATGTTTAAGATATATATACCTTCCTGTAGCCTCCTGGCCAGTAATTGGAGGATTTCCACGTTACATTTCACTGCAAAGGCAGGAAAAGGGCTGTTATCAGAAATCCCCATATAACCCCTCATCGCCTCATAACACCGCATATCTCCCCCACATCACCTCACAACACTGTGTCTCACCCCACATCACCTAACACCACGCATCACCCCACAACACCGCGTATCACCTCACCTCATAACACCCCACATCACCTCATAACACCACGTATCACCTCATAACACCCCACATCACCTCATAACACCGCGTATAACCCTACATCACATCACCTCATAACACCCCAGATCACCTTATATCATATTGGGGTCAGTGGGGTGACTCATGCCCTGTTCTGTTTGGGGGTATAGGGTGTCTAATGCCCCCTCCTCTTTGGGGTATAAGGGCGTGTCTGGGGCATTTAATCCGCGCTTGTTGCCACTCACTGGACTCCATGCTATATCTGCATTCCGCCTGGACAATCCCTCCGGAGGCGTCACACTACTGCCCCCTGCACTACGCGCGTCACCGCTACAGACTCAAGAGGACCCGCCCACACCTTTCCCGCGCCCGATTATCTTTACTCCAATTGGCTGCCGCTCCGCGACGGCCAGGAGCTAGAAGGTGTCCCCCTTACGGAAGGAGTGGGGCCATTTTATCGGTTACCAGGAGATAACCACGCTCACACGGAGCTGAACGCAAAGGGTTAAGAGGCCCGTGTTTAACCCTGCTTGTGCCTTGTTATAGTGATGTCTGTGCAAGCAGAGCCTCTGCCTGCGCTGACAGTGTGGCCTATGGGCCCCTAAATAAATAATGGGGGGTCCCGGTAGAACGTGAACATCTGGGTGTGGAGCCTGGCCGCGGGGGCCATAATTTCCATTCATTAATATTAGCAGCTTATAATAAAGCACAATTAACGTGTCTGGGAACCACGTAACCAGGGCTGGGAATAAACACCAACACGTATGGGATTCATTAATCCCAGGCCTACAGGCCCCTGAGTGGGCCACAACCTCATCAAGCCCCCAGCAGCGCAGGGTAACAGCGTTATACCCTGCAACATTCAGAGGGGGTATTCAGGAAAATCACTCCACCTGCAGCAGAAGCTTCAGCTCCATCGGCCCCCGTGGACGGCACAAACTTACTAACGTTCTGTACAGAGGCACGAGGGTGCTAAACGCTAGGGTGCCACGCAAACATGCAAATGTCACAAATTCTGTCATTCTGGGCTCTATTCACTAAAGGGAGGACCGGTTTAAGCTCCGAGCCGGCCCCCTGGATAACGTACAGCCGCATCGGCGAGCCGGCCCCCTGGATAACGTACAGCCGCATCGGCGAGCCGGCCCCCTGGATAACGTACAGCCCGCATCGGCGAGCCGGCCCCCTGGATAACGTACAGCCGCATCGGCGAGCTGGCCCCCTGGATAACGTACAGCCGCATCGGCGAGCCGGCCCCCTGGATAACGTACAGACAGCAGCCGCAGAGCATTGAGCTTTTTGATTTTGGGTATTTTTGTTGATCTTTTATTCACGTGGACAGAAATAACACACAAACGATTAATCAGCGCAGGGAGCGCATCTCCTGCTACGGGAAGTCTTTGGTCCTCGCTGCACAACATGCGCAGTGGGGGTCTGGGCCGTGTTACCGAAGCTCCACCTGCGGCCATTAAGCAGCCCCCGGTTCCAAATCTTTGCGTTCGTCATGCCCTTGCCTGTCACCCCAGACAGAGGCCATCGTTCTAAAGGGGTCTTTAGCTCTTATTGGTGCCTCGGTGTTAAATACTCCAAGATACGGCAGGGACCGGAGTAGAACGGCTCTGGTTTAGGGAGCGGATCGGCAGGAACGTCACACAGCGCCAGTTCGTGAGGAGTTTCCCTCGGAATTACCCCACAGCCCCGTTCCAGGGGGCACATAGAACACCGCCAGTTCAGGACCTCGGCCCCTCACACAGGCAGGGCTTTGGAGACTCCTTTCCGCACCAGGCTCCCACACAGGCCTCCGATGTACCGTCTCCCAGCCGCCCCGCCGGGGAGCAGCCCCAGAAGCAGTCCAGCCGCGGTGACGATCTGGGCCACGGCGCCCACCAGGGTGAGTCCAGTGCTCCGCATCCCCAGCGCTGCGTACAGAGTCCCACCCAGGGCAACCACAAACAGCAGGCTCCAGGGATCAGGCTCCCGCATAAGGCGACTGGGGCCCCGCAGTGAGGCAAAGGCAACCAGGCCCAGCGCAGAGCCCAGGGACCACAGCATGGCGAACTTCCGAGCCCGGAGCACCAGCACAGGCACATAAAGCCCGGCCAGGCCGAAGCAAAGGGCCGCCAAGGCCACACAAACCCCGGCAGCTAGAAGCCGCTGGGTTCCAGACAGGCCAGGGAGCAGAGGGTCCGGATCCAGGGCGCCCCATGACAGGCTAGGGGCTGAAGGCAGCGTCAGAACGGGGGCTGAGGGTACATTCCGGCCCAGCCAGCCACGCCAGTCCGGTCCCGAACGCTCCCCGGCTGTCTTAGTCTGCGCCACGTACTCCTGCAGCTGTCGGCCCTGCTCCGCCATCTCAGCGCTCACTTCCGTCGCCCTGTCGTCATCGCGACGCTTCATCGCTAATTGGATGGCTTCATAAAACTGGTGGGCGCTTCCTGAGCGACGAGACTCCGCCCCTAACCGAACTACACGAGTGAGGCGGTAAGTAGGACTGAAACGCGGACTGGGGTAACTAGGATCTCCCGGAGGGGCAAGACGGAGGGGCTACTGCTAGGTACCCGGGGGGGAATTGGGAAGGCTGAGGGTACAGTTGCATTTTACCCAGGAAGACTCAGGAGCAACTGCCTTATACCCAAGAACCCCTGAGGTATTCAGCCCCAGGGGTCCCGGAGCGGCCCTCTCACGCATTTAGCTTGCATTGTGAGTCTGCATTAATTCGCTCGCATTAATCCCCCGAAAATACACCCAGTGGGGGAGAGACCCCGCAAAGGCTGCCCCCCCCCTTTTCTGCACCATAGTCCTGCGTCTCTGCGGACTGCTGGGGGCATCTGGCTGGCAGTGGAGATTCTCACCGCGTGTCCTCCGTGCAGGTGACGGCAGATCATGGGCCGCTCATCCAAGGACAAGAGAGACATTTACTACCGGCTGGCCAAGGAGGAGGGCTGGAGAGCGCGCAGCGCCTTCAAACTGCTGCAGCTGGATGAGGAGTACCAGCTCTTCCACGGTAAGCCCCCCCCCCACATGTGCCCGCGATGCCTTTTTGCCCCAAAGAGTCCGCAGGTGTTTCCCAGTAACAATGCCACGCGTCCCGGGCATGATCCACGTATCTGCTTGTCCCCTAGGGGTCCAGCGGGCGGTGGATCTGTGCGCGGCTCCGGGCAGCTGGAGTCAGGTGCTGAGCCGGAAGCTGCGGTGAGTGGATCCAGGGGGTCGTTCCGGGTCAGGGAGGGTCTGAGGGTTCTCTGGGAATACGGCTGTGGTTGTGTCCCTGCAGGGGTGCGAACGAGGGGGCCACGGACGTGAAGATCGTGGCGGTGGATCTGCAGGCGATGGCTCCTCTGCCCGGAGTCATCCAAATACAGGGCGACATCACCAAGGTACCGGAAACGTCCACCGTGATGATAGGGGGCCCTCCGTGTTTGCAGTCGGCATAACTTCTTGCCTGTCTTAGGGGTTGATTTGCACAGGGGGGCCACGCAGGGGCCTTGTTTCAGTACATGTCAATACCCCCCACCCCCGATCTGTCTCTGTTGCCCCCAATTCAAAAATATATCTGACTCTTTTCTAGGTGTCCACGGCCCATGAAATAATCCGTCACTTTGAGGGCCAGCCGGCGGACCTCGTGGTGTGTGACGGTGCCCCAGACGGTATGCTACTCGCCGTTAGTGTGAGCGTTAGTGTGAGCGTTAGGGCCGTTTTCCTGATTCTCGCGTTTTCTTCCAGTGACCGGTCTGCACGACATCGATGAATACATTCAGGCGCAGCTCCTGCTGGCGGTGAGTCCGTCTCCATCTTTGTTTAACGCCAAATGCTAAATCTGCCCCTGTGTCCTGACGTCTTACTCTGCGCAGGCGCTGAATATCACCACGCACGTGCTGCGGAGAGGGGGCACGTTTGTTGCCAAGGTGAGCTTGCGGTTCGGGGGCGTCCAGGGGGCCGGTAAAGCTGATGGCTTTATTAACGAGGGTTTTGGGGTTGGCAGATATTTCGGGGAAAGGACGTCACCCTCCTGTACTCGCAGCTGAAGATCTTTTTCCAGGAGGTCACCTGCGCCAAGCCCCGGAGCAGCCGGAACTCTAGCATCGGTAAGAAGTGTTTGATGGGTCCTCCGGCTCGAGCGCCGCGCTCTCTGGGGCCCTCTTCACTCTCACCCATTCCCCTCTCTTTCCCTACAGAGTCGTTTGTTGTTTGTCAGGGGTATTGCCCCCCAGAAGGGTATATCCCCAACATGTCTAACCCCCTCCTGGACCATTGTTATGGTGAGTAGTGAGTGCAGAGTTGCCTCTGACCATCGCAGGGGGGGGGGATTTGTCTATAGACCTCTCTGTATTGTTCTGCTGGGGTAAAATTATCTCAGTTGTTGCCCCAGCGCAACTATATAAGATGCGAGAGAAGCTGAAGCCGGCCCTTGGGGTATCTTACGTTCCCTTTTGTCTAGATGTGGATTTTAACCAACTGGAAGGCCCTAACCGCGTGATCGTGCCTTTTCTGGCCTGTGGGGATCTAAGCGCTTATGACTCGGACAGAACTTACCCCCTCCAGGTAAGTGCATTGCACACAAAAGAAGGGGTTAAAGGTGGGGTACTAGGGGCAGTTTTGGGGGGGTTTAATCCTGATGCTTTTGTGCAGCTGGAAGAGAACAAAGAATACAGCTACGTGCCCCCCACTCAGCCCCCGATCCGCCCCCCGTATCAAGAAGCCTGCTTCCTAAAGAGAAATAACCTGCTGTCTAAGGAGAGACCCCCAGGCCCGTCAGACGAGCAGCCCCCCGAGACAGAGGATCCTGACTTTCACAAGCTGGTCATATCCGCCTGATTCCCACCGCAATGTTTTAGCAGAAATAACTTTTTACTAAATGTGGTAAATTCTGGATATTTTATTGTTTTTATTTCTGTGAAATAAACCATTTTTTAAACAAAATGCAGATGTTCTCTTGAAGCCCCCACGGCCCGAGGCTACTGAACCTACCCTGCGTAGAACATACGTGGCTGTAACGTGTACATGAAGCTTCTGCAACATCACTGAAGCGTGTTCTTTATTTTACCTCATACAAGATCCAGGGTCCAAATGGCATATGATAATATACCCCCCACGGCACTGTCTACAGTATTAAACCCCCTTCCCCCTTATGGTGTATACCATAATACCCCCCACGGCACTGTATACGGTAATATACCCCCTGGTGTTATAAACAATCATAACTTTTAGAACTTTATTTCCTTTTTCAAGGCATCCCAACCGACGTGGGGCAAACGTTAGAAATCAATTCACCCAAACTCACCGCGCAACCGTGTAAAACACACAAAAATCCTTTATTACAACAAAAGGCGAGTATATTTATTACAGCCAATATTCTCCAAGAAAGGAACAAAAGCCCAGAAATAATATAAATACAGAAAGCAGGTCCCAAAAATCTCAGAAACATCAGGAAGGCTTTTCACCGAAACGTTGGCTTTTTTTCCCTTGTTTCTATTCAGTGAGTGATTGCTTTATATAGAGTTTTGGTTTCCCTGCAGGCTAAGGGAGGGGGGGGAGCGGCATCTCTTACTGGGCACATGCCTGCGTTGCCCAATCCCCGGATGTGACCGAGCGCACTGTCGGCATCGCAGGAGGAAGTGTAGGGAGCAGCTAGAGGGTTGTACCAATCAACTTACAATTCACCCCGGGGTGGAGCAGTTACCTGGCTTCAAGTTTCGATACGGGGCGGAAGTGCGGAGCCAGAGACATTTCCTGCGGGGGGCCGGAGTGTAGAGAGTCATTTACACCACAGTCGCTTCATTAATGTAATTAATCTGGGCTTGGACTTGAAGAGCCCCTTTCCCCGGAGCTGAGCCAACGCTTGCAAGTTCCACCCCAACATTCTGGACGTCTCGTAAAGCCACCCCCCGTGGGGCGAGTGCAGCGTGGCCAGCTGCCCTGTCCTCCTGCGCCTGCAGAAAGTCGTACTTGTCCAGCGGGGCGTGCTCGATGTGGCACAAGGTCTCATCGTTCTCCATCACATAGCTGGAGTTGATGAAAATGGCCTCGTCCTCGGAAAGGCTGTATCGCGCAGGCACGGCCGTCTGACACGACTTGTCCCGTGTGCCTCGCGCAGCAGCCACTTCCCTCTCTGCACTCGGCTCCACTCTCCGGAAACAATAACGAGCGAACAGGCTGATGAAGAACATCTCCAGGGCCAAGGAATAATTGTAGATGGCTGCAGAGAAGAAGCGTCTGTCAATAAAACAGTGCCTGCCTTCCTACCACCGCTGTGGGTAACATGCGCTGTCCCTCGACCACCACCTCCTTTACACCTACCCCACAGTGGGTGACTCTTTCCCGCTTTACACGGTGGGGTGGAACTATTTATCTCGGGCTCTCGAGCCCTGGTACTCACTCTGAGAACGTGTCTCCACCGTGAAGGGGGGGACGCACGGAATGGCCCCAAGGGCCCCCATGGTCTCCAGGATGCCGTTCTGCAGGCCGCACAGCACCAGCACCAGGGTGATACAGATGAACTTGGACCGTGGGCTGTAGCCTTCCAGGGCCTTCTTGGTAGCCTTGTAGAAAAGGAGGTAGCCATAGAAGGACAGGAAGGTGGACAAACCGATGATGATGTTGATGTAGGAGTTGGGGTTTGTGTAATCAACCTGTGAACAGAAAACTTTTATGGCAAGTGGAGTCGCCTCTGACGTTGGGTAAAAGGTTTAAAAGCCACCAGCGAGCTCGGCACGCGCTCCCTCCTAGGAGATCTGCCCCCGCTGCAGCCCTAAGTGGACACGTAAGCAGAAGCGTGGTACAAGCAGTGGCCCACAATTTATTCCCATGAAACCAACAGCTCATAAAATCTCTATATATGCAGCATTCCTCCACCTGTATAGGAGACTTGCGAGGCCCCAAAAGCTCGGAGTTGGCTCAATAAAAGGTATCAATGCACCATGCGCAACGGTTCCATGGTTACCACAGTGTATATTCTGTATAGTATTGGTTCCCCCGTACGCGGGCCGTGCTGGCCGGGCCGGAGTGGCTCGGCTGTTCTTATGGTGCAGAATTTAACCCAGCGGTGACCTCCTGCTATACCCAGCATGGAAAGGAGCTGGAAGAGTTTTCCTCTCACAGGCATCCTGTGAGTCTGAGCGTGACAATCTATTCTCTAGGAGCACACAATTGTTGTCTGCCATTTACAATTAGAGGTGACGTTAAGTTACTCACATCTCCATAGTCGTATTTGTCATCTGCCCACAAGATGAGGCCCACGAAGAACAGCAGAGTCCTGACGACGGAGAGCTGGTACACGGCAATGTTCATCCATCTGATGCTGGTCCTGAGAGGCCGACAGGGAGAGCAGGGGTCTTACAGACATTTACTACCATGAATGGGGCAATAGACAGTTACTTGGTTCCCTCGCTATAGGACTTTAGTCCCCACCTGTTCACCATGATATTGGGGAAACAACAGCAGCAGCAGCAAGGTGCGGGGTTTGGAGACACCATCTGACCTTCTAGCTCCTCCAACATCCGAGCTTTGCCCCCAAAGAAATCTGTGATCAGATCCAAGAATTTCCACAGGGTTATGGAGTGATATCTGAAGAAGCACAGAGGGAACAATAGAGAAGCATTCAATGGAACCTGAGAGTGATGGAGAAACATCTGAAAAAACATGAGAGAGATGGAGAAACATCTGAAAAAACATGAGAGAGATGGAGAAACATCTGAAGGAACCAGAGAGAGATGGAGGAACGTGTGAGGAAACCATGGAACGTGGAGAAAATCCAAAGCACAAGATTAACTGGGATCCTTCCTCTATGGGGCGGAAGGCCAGTTACAAGACCATTTAACTTACATAGAAGCCACAAAGTTACAGATTGCGGACGATCGTGGGATATAAAGTCCAATAATAGAAGAAATGCAGAAAACCTGCAGAGCAGAGAACAGGAATTAACAACACAAACTGCAAACTGCGGGACGGAGCAGAGAATGGGGGCTCTGAGGGTGGTCTGGCCGATGATGTCCCAATTTATCTGTGTGATTACGGTAGCTCTGTCACACCAAGAATTTGCCTCTCGTTAATACCCCCAGATTCCCGTGTATAGGGGTTCTCACCGGATAAACTCCCAGGATCCAGAGATACAGACAGGTCCTCCGGGTGCTGCGAATGTTCCTTAAGAAGAAGCCCATTTCCTCCAGGAATAAGGCCAGTTGGATCAGCGCAACAAGGACGGGAATCAAAAATATCCAAAGTTCATTCTTTATAACTAGAGGAAAGATAAAATTAAAGCGTTTCAAGTCTGTGAGGAGGCGGCTGAGATAACAACTTGGAGGATGTGGAGGTGAATTAGGGAAGAACCGGGGCATCTGGGGGCGAGAGGCAGGGTGGCCGTAAAGACAAATGCTTAACGGAGGCAAAATGAACGGGATGGACAGCTTTTATGTCTGACGAGAAGGCATCTCTGGAGACTCAGCGTGCAAGCTGCAGCTTCTCTGTAAATAAAGTATAGGTTATAGAGCTTATCATTGATCCCTGGGCAGATGGAGACATACGCCACCACTTTACCTTGGAAAAATTCGGAAGACAGAGGGAAGCTCCCGCCATCCAGAGAGCAGTTGGAACCCTTGGCCATGACGCAGCCGGTGGTCTCCAGTTCTGCAGGTCCTCGTCTTGGCGTTATCTTACCCCATTCCCCCGTCTCAGCCCCGCACCTTCCTTTTCTTTCCTGATGCGCAGATCACCCCGTCCCCTCCTCTGAAGGATGCTTCCTGCTCCTCCTGTATTAATCATTAATGGGGACAGGTAGTGGTGTCCAGGTAACAGGCTGAAGTCCACAGGTAACTCACCTGAACGCATGAAATACCCATAGTGTGGGCTCTCACCCCCCCCAGGAATAGTTCATTCCATGGTAACCATCACCAGCAGCCAATTATCACCCGTTATTACAGCGCTCTGCAAATGACTAACGGCCTGACTCTACCCCTTACAGTGATTTTAACACCCTTACCCCTGACGCCCACCCCTCCGCAGCGACTGACGCCCTACCCCTCCGCAGCGACTGACGCCCTACCCCTCCAAGTCAGCCTCCCCAGAAAGGAACTGAAAAGCAAAGTATAAGCCACAAAATACAGACAACCAAAGGCTGTGCAGCAGAGAACGGAGAGGCATCATTCACCCTCCCCTGGCACAGATTTTGATGGGGGCATCACTTCTCCCATTCACCCGTCCTCTGCCCAAAACCCCTGACCGAGGCTGGAGGTCTCGCACTTCTGTGTTCACCATCGGGTTGTGCATGTGGACAGACCAGATCTGCTTTGGGGAAGCTGGAGTTCACTCAGTCTTGCACCCGAGTGTGAGTGCACACTCCTCCTTGTTTATACTAACAAGAGGGCCCAAAGAGCAGCAGAGTACGGTGGGGGTTACCCTGCACGTGGCATACCCGGCGAGGGATTATGACGCATCTACATGTAGCATTTCTTCCACAGGTCTGTGGGGGGGTTATTATTAGTGGAATAAAAAAAATCACAGGAGGCAGAAATCCTTACAAAATGAGAATTTATTGGCAGATTCTGCATGAGGATCAGGAATATTTAATAGTAATAAAAAAAATCTGGCTGCTCCCCGGGAGAGGAATAAGTGAAGTTACAGAGCCTCGCGTGTCCCCTGTGTACCTGTAACAAATTGCACCAATAGTGAGCAGCCTTAATGTACCCCCCGCTGGGGCAGACAACAAAATAAGGGAGGCCCGTAGCTTCTGTCTGAGGTGGGACAGACACCTCCAAAATACTGTTAGGGTGAAGTCCCTTCCACTATAAGACCCACTTATAGGGTCCCTATCACCGGAAGATGGCTGATGAACACTGCTACGTGGGACACATCTGGGCACCTGAGCTATGTCAGACCCCTGACCCTCACACGTTGGGTGGCGCTCGGATGTCATGGTCAGAGAAATGGCGGTTCTCTCACAGGATCAGACGGTAAAACACCCAACAGGCAAACGTGAGCCAATGGCCGGCCCAGCTCAGCTCCGACCACTTGTGAACGGTGTGAGACATCCCGTAGCCCTGCAGGGAGAAGGAGAGCGTTAGTGGAGATCCAGGAGGGTCTTGTCTGACACAGAGGAGGAAGGAGATCCCATTACTGGATCTCAGCACAAATGTCCTGGATTTACCCTGAGTGCAGGTGCCTGAGAGAGAGAAACCCTCGGCTTCTGAGGGCCACGTGCTATGGTCACCCAAGTGCTGTGGTCTTAACATCCAGCTAGAGGTCAGCTCACTGTACTACTCCAGATGAGGGGCATTTTTCTCCATTTTTTTCCCACAGATCCAAGTGCTGCCCCCTAGAGGATTCCCTTTTCCCTACAGGCCTCCTTTCACCGCTTACCTCTTCCTCCACATCATCCGACTCGGAGTCAAACAAAGACCCCAAGTACGTGAGATGGACGATGGCCAGGACCCCAAACAGAACATTAGTGAGGGTCAGCAAGAGGCCCTGCAAAAAGAGAGTGTCAGATTACTTGGGGGATTAGTCGGCCGTATCACTACAGGGGGCATCTCGCACGACTTGCGTGAGGGGTGCGATGGGGCTCCAGCCTCACACTGATGTTAAATTCTAACCTTCTTGTGACGATGAGTGCAGTTTGGGGGGCATTTCTTGGACAGGATGCAGGCGCTGAAGATCTCCGCCAATCTCTTCCGCAGAACTGAGACACAGAGGGAGAGGTGACACGTTAGGTGGTGGCGAAGATGTGGCCCTCTTTATAAGGGCGCCTGGAACACATGCCTTTAATCCTTGTGTGTCACTAAGACACAGACTTCCACCAGCCACGTGGCTGTAACTGGCCCCCTTATTCCCCCCCCCGCCGGCCTTCCCTCAGAATCCCCCTCTTTCTCAGACACGGACTTGGCGGTCACCTCCTGAGCCCCCCGCGTCAGCGCTCACCGTGTTCAACGTATGTTATGAATCCCAAAGACAAAAGGACGGCGGCCAAGTGAAAACTGAGACCCTGGAAGCACAAAATATGACATCATGTGATTACACAGACATACATGTTACCGAGACGGTGCACACGTGTGTACACGCTACATTACACTCACCCACCTATCTGTGCCACACAGAGCTTATTCTATCCCACTGCCCCATCTCCGGCCCCCCCGCCACATGGGAACCACTCACATGAAGCAGCGCACTTGCCGCGTAGGTGACAATAATGGCGTGAAACATCCCCAACTGCACCGCATTCTTGAAAACATCTAAATCAGAAAAGCAGATAGAAAGCATATCAGCGATGGCGAGTCCGGAAAGGGGTGCGGGAGAGAAGAGGGGGGTGATAGGCACGGTCAGAGAGTCCAGGGTGGGAGAGGGGAGAGAGGAGAGGGTGGCATTGGGGCTCCAGGACGTTGCTTCATTATGGCCATGCAGCCAATTCCGAGAGTGAATATTCTTCCTTACACGAGTGGAGCCAGCGAGACATTGGCAGGTTCCAGCTGGTCACAACTTCAACCATGGAGCGGGGGATCTCCACGTTGAGTGGGCGCGAGGCTGTCAGATCCCTGGAGGGAGGAGCGAGAGGTCAGTCCCAGGACATGCGCAGACATGCGGGCACCAGATATTCCGGTCAAGATCTCACCATTGAATGTTTTCCTTCTCCTCGGTGAAGCCGGCTCCGGATAGAGTAGCCGTCACTTCTGATAAAAACCCTACAAAATAATTACTGAAGTGGAACGAGGAGGCGCTCTCGTAGGCCCGGAGCCATCTGTAGAGCAGAGAGTCAGAATAATTGACAGACCTGGATGTCACAATGGTTTTTAGAAATAAAAATATGATTGGGGTGAAAAAAACCCCAAAACATTAGGCTCCCCAAACACAGACCAGATCTGCCCCTACCCCCCACGGACAGAACTTCCATATACCCCTTCACTGCCCACCGAGACCCTGGAAAGACTCACCGAATAATTGTACCCCTACCAACGGGAAAGAAAAGGGAAAGAGCAAGTGAGTGAAAAGCAAAAGAGACAAGTAAAGAAAATCAGAGAGATGCAGAGACTGTCAGATAATAGCATCGGTGGGAGTCATTGGCTGATACCGGAACATCCTCAGAAAGAGACTCTTATACCCGCATATAGCGTGGCGAAGAGAGGGCCTTGGTCACAGACTGTCAGAGAGAGAGAGAGAGAGAGAGAGAGCGTGCAGTCGGTTTAAAGCAGATAACAGTAGATACCTGGCCTTGTGCTTCCTCCTGCAAGAGTCGTGACAGCATGAAAGGAAAAAGCAGACAATAAGACTGAGAAAATAGCGCTGATAAAACGAGGAGAGGCCAGGCTCAGCGACAAAGGACCTGGCAGGGGAGGACAGAATGCACCTTGGAGAGAAGGAGACGGAAAGAGGACAAACCATGCAGGAACGGAGGGCAGACTATACAGAGGAGGAAAGGAGGGCAGGACGGAGCCAAGAAGGAAAGGAGAACAGATCATGAAGGAAAGTAGGACAGGAGATCAGAAAGATCTGGAGGGAAGGACATGCTGACCCTAAAAATCCCTGTCATGCTCTTTTCCGTTCTAGAATGCTTCAGTCTAGAGGCTTTTTATATTTGCTTGGTGTCAGCCTTTTGGCTTTTGGGAAAAGAGAAGGGGCATCCTGGGTGTAACTTCATGAATTCCCCGGAATCCCACGGATACATCCAGCGCTCTAATGTCCAGATATCTAAAGTTCTTTTGGGGATACTGTAAGATCCATGAGGAAAAGGACCCAGGAAGGTGAGAGGGGGGAACGGAAGCTTCGGATGAAAGGACTATATTAAATATTACGAAGCAAAAAAACCCCAAAACATCGGAATGTTCCACTAAATTCTTGGTTTGGGTGCTTGCACTCACTTTCTGAGCAGCCGATCTCCATACAGAGGGATAAAGTAGGGGAAGAGATACGGCGAGATGCAGGTGGACACCAAAAGGCATCCGATGCACAGCCCCAGACTGCGGCACACCTTCCAGAACCAGCGCAGACTCTGTCCAAAAAGAGAGGGCACATGAAACAGACCGGCATCAGACGGAGAGAGCGCGGGGTACGCTGCCGGGCGCATCAGACGGAGAGAGCGCGGG
>VKOC01000214.1:4494-28917 GCA_009364415.1 Spea multiplicata
CACCCAAACCAATCACACCACTCCCAGCACTCACCCAAACCAATCGCACAACTCCCAGCACACCCCGGTGTCACTGCCCTGGTCACTTCCAACAGGTGAAAGAAAAAAGGGCTCTGCAGGGGAGGCAATATATTGGGAATTATATATTTTATTCTATATATTGGGAATTAGATATATTTTATTCTATATATTGGGAATTATATGTTTTATTCTTATATATTGGGAATTAATATATATGTATTCTATATATTGGGATTATATATATTATTCTAATATATTGGGAAATTAGATATTATTTTATTCTATATATTGGGAATTATATATATTTATTCTATATATTGGGAATTAGACTATATTTTATTCTATATATTGGGAATTAGATATATTTTTATTTATATATTGGGATTAATATATTATTTCTAATATATTGGGAATTAGATATATTTATTCTATATATGAGAATTAGATATATTTTATTCTATATATTGGGAATTAGATATATTTTATTCTATATATTGGGAATTATATATATTATTCTATACATTGGGAAGGATATATATATATAATTTTATATATTGGGCCCAGGAACACGCGTGGGCTGCACGTGGGACTGTTGTAACCTTGGCCCACACATTGCTGGCCTGTGAACTCAGACTGACTTCCGATTAATACCGGCTGCTGCACGTTTCCCGGAATGCTCCTCCCAGCCAGGGGGCTTCCTACGGGGCCGCGCAGTAACTGAAACAGAGAAGCAGCCATTTACAGTAACCACGTGCGTTCACAGACCTACGCGTTCCAAGCCTCCATCCTGTCATAGCCCTGCCCATCCTATCAGCTGATTATGGATACCATGGTTACTGAATGGGCGTGGTTCCAAGTAACTCAACGCCTCCTTTACACGTAAGAAACGTCTGTAAGGCTGGCAGACATACGGTGACCCAGTGGCCTAATGGATAAGGCATCAGCCTCCGGAGCTGGGGATTGTGGGTTCGAGTCCCATCTGGGTCGCTTCAAGATCACGTTTTGTGCTTAAAAATAGAAGTAATTCGGCGTTTCCTGATTAATGGAAAAACATCCCCTTTGCACCCAGCAGGGGCCCCGGGCTCTCAACAACCGTGCTCCCCCGGCACCCAGCAGGGGCCCCGGGCTCTCAATAATTATATTCCCCCCTGCACTGAGCAGGGGCCCCAGGCCTTCAAAAATTCTGCACCCAACAGGGGCCCCGTACCCTCAACAATTCTGCCAGCTGTGGCCCCGGGCCCTCAACAATTCTGCACCCAGCAGGGGCCCCGGACCCTCAACAATTCTGCACCCAGCAGGGGCCCCAGGCCCTCAACAATTCTGCCAGCAGGGGCCCCGGACCCTCAACAATTATGCCCTCTGCATCCAACAGGGGCCCCCGGAGGATTAGGACCCTCACTCTCCTGCCACTATGTACCCCGCAATAAATCACGGAGGGCCCTAGGCGCACGTCTCCGTACTGCAGCAATGTCGTTAGGTCCGACGGTCACAAAGCGCGGAGGGGCAGGTGCGCCAGCTGCAGAGCAGGTTCCGGGCCCCTGGTGCAATTGGGGCCGTTTTGTTTTGCTCCGTTGGCTCGGATTGTTAATAGATTCATTCATCGCTCCCCAAAGGCTGCCTCTCATTTGCATGAATGCGAGGAGTTCCCGGCTCATTCCTGTCGCTCATTCCTGTCGCTCATTCCTGTCGCTCATTCCTGTCGCTCGTTCCCCGTCCTGCTGCCACGATGAGCACAGCTCTGCGGCTCCTACTGCTCGCTGCCCTCTGCGGACGCACAGCCGGGGGAAGAGGTAGGTGGCCCCGGGGCGGGGGGCATCCAGGGGGCCACGCTGAGCCCATTCACGTTGATTTGGGGATCTGCTGGGGTCAGTGTGTCCCCAGGGGCCGGATCTTGCGCTTTCCGCCTCACCCTGTAGTGATCTGATTCTATGACCCCCTCGGTTCACTGTCTAGATGTATTTAAAGCCCTGAGGCTGCATTTAGGAACTATTACTTTAACGAAAGGGTAGTGGATGCATGGCATAGCCTTCCAGCAGAGGTGGTAGAGGTTGATAAAGTGAAGTCGTTTACGCAAGCATGGGATAGACAGAAGTCTAAGCTAGAAATAAGGAAAGTATCCAGAGGTCGGGGTGACTGGTTCCCATCTGCAGCCACTTTCTACGTTTCTGTGACAGGGGAGACGGGAAGCGGTCGGCCCCCCGGCGTAAGCATACGGAACGTTTATGTGTAACATTGTTAGTTATTATTTATATAGCGCCGTTATATTCCTCTGACACATATAACCATTTGGGGCGGAATAACAAGTGGCTTTCCACATCCCCCTGCAGCGGGGGGGCCCCGGGACTTGGTTCGGGTCCGGGGGAGAAGCTTTCCAGATACAGCGAGGATGGGGAGGAATCTGTCAGAGGCTCTCTGTTGTTGTTATTACGCTTTGTTGTTTTATATAGCGCCACCGTATTCCGTAGCGGCGTAGAATGGGAGGATGATTAACGCTACGCGTGCCGGAGGCCGCTGTGTCCTGGCTGTAAAGCGCATTTCTCTAGTAAGCGTCAGCGAGAGGGAACAGAGCGGCCGCTCAATGAAAGGTTTGTTTCCGTGAGAAAGTCGGACGGCAGCACAATGGCCGCCGGCTGCCGGGCCCCGTTAACCCCGCGCGTGCCAGGCGGAGAGGAGGAACGGGCGAGGAGGGATCCGGGGTGTAAAGGGTCCTTTCCGGGAGCTGGCGAGACGCCCCGCTGAGCATTCACAGGGCAATTGTTATTCTAGAGCCGCAGAACCACAGGGGCACGGAAATCGAATCTGCCCCCAAAAAACTATTGGGAGTCACCCCCCACGCGCTTAACCCCGTGCGTGCCTCTAGCAGATAAAGGAGGCTATTATTATTATTTGTAAGACTATTATTATTGTTAGTATTATTATTATTACTACGATAAACGCCGTTCTCACCGATTCTTCAGATTATTATTCATTTTGTTGCAAATAATGTTTTTTGATGCTGCGCGGATCTCAGATCCACAAAACAGATCCGGTATTTCTGGCCGGAGTGTAAATTTGTGGCGCGTGGCGGGGTTTGCACCACGTTGTCTGAACGCTTAATTAACACAAACGTAACGGTTTGCTTAAGGCTGTGGCGGCTTAACGTAGATTGCAAGCTCTCCGAACACACCAGGAATTCCCCAAATAAACACCCGGTCCGCAGCGCCTCCCTGTGTGTGCCGGCTCGCTCCTCTGTGCTAAAGAGCTTGCAATCTACTTTGAAGCGGCGCCCAGGGTCACGTAAGACTCCGATGCTCTCCTTGCCCGGCCGCCATATTCCTGATTTCTTTTCTGTTTCATTCTCTAAACCTTTTCTTCCAGCTGCCCCTCCGCGTGGCGGGGAGAACGGAACGGCCGCCGTCGGGGGGTCGTCTCTCGCGCAGGCGCCCGCTGCTCCGGGCCGGTACGAGGGCCGCCGCCGACTGCTGTCTGTCTTCCAAAACAGGCAAAGCCATGGTGACAACGTTACGGCCCCCCTGGACAAAAAGCCGAGAAGCAAACTCACCGTGGACAACAATACAGGAATGAGGAAGACACAACGAGCAGGTCAGCCCACGGGGGCCAGCCCCGCCACATCAGTCTCCTCCTCGAATACCCATGGGAAATGGGAGAAATCTGCCCGGGGCGACCCCAATCATTCTCACCAATTCCGGGATCAGCCAAACCCGACGAGCATCTCGGCCCACGAGAGTAACAGACCCAGAAAAATCCTTCATCACCAACTTTCCCCGAACTTCAGCAAACCGCCGGCGATCATCAACCGGCCCCCGTCCGGCCCCCGCCACCAACTCAACGCCTTCACAAAAGGTAATTGTGATCTTTCTGTATCTGCGGGGGGGGGGGCTCGAGAGACCACCGACCAAAGCCGAGGTCACTAAAAGTACATATAATATAAACAGAGCTGACGGTGGCCCCTGAGAGCCCCCAACAGAAGGGCGTTCAGGATCTCCGAGATCAGCACTGGTGGCCCCCCCCAGACCCAGAGACTCACTGACCCAACTGGGCTGGTGGCAGGAGGTACCGGGGCAAATACCGACTAACTCGATATTAATGATATCGGCCATATCCTCGCAGCGTTTATTATATGAGCGATAAGTCGTCCCGCGATTTCAGCCGCTCTGTTCCTGCCCTTCTTTCCAGGATCCGGCAGCAGAGAGAAAGTCTGTCTGTCCGACCGTCACAAGGAGCGGGAGGAGAGCGAGTTCTTCTGTGACAGTGATTTCGGTAAGTAGCAAATTAACTCACAGCTGCCCGGGGTAATAAATAGACTCAGCACCCACAGCCAGCCGGGGTAATAAATAGACTCAGCCGGGGAATATAGATTCAGCACCACAGACCAGCCGGTGGTAATAAATCAGACTCAGACTTCACAGCCAGCCGGAGGTAATAAATAGACTCAGCCGGACGGTAATAAATAGACTCAGCAACCCACAGCCAGCCGGGGGTAATAATGACTCAGCCAGGGTAATAAATAATCAGCACCACAGCCAGCGGATGGTTAATAAATAGACTCAGCACCCACAGCCAGCCGGGGTAATAAATAGACTCAGCACTCACAGCCAGCTGGGTCATAAATAGACTCGCCGGGTAATAAAAGCAACTCAGCACTGACAGCCAGCCGGGGTAATAAATAGGACTCAGCACCACAGCCAGCCGGGGGAATACAATAAGACTCAGCACTCACAGCCCGCTGTGGGTCATAAATAGACTCAGCCGGGTAATAAATAGACCAGCACTGACAAGCCAGCCGGGCGGTAATAAATACGACTCAGCCACCCACAGCCAGCCGCGTGGGAGGTAATAAATAGACTCAGCACCCCACAGCCAGCCGCGGGTAATAAATAGACTCAGCACAACACAGCAGCCCGGGGTAATAAATAGACTCAGCACCCACAGCTAGCCGGGGTAATCCCATCACTACTAAAGCTAAGATTTAAGAACAGCCCAGAGTCCGACATTCAAAGTAACCACGGAACCATCCGGAACGCCGTTCTAGACTGCGGCGGCCCCGGAAAATGCTTCATGTCCCCGCGTACAGACCGCGTACACCTGCGGCATCGCCGGTGACTTTGTACATCGCCGCGGAATACGCGGGTGCCATATACCGTTATTCTTACAGCAGTCAACGGATTCGTCCACGACGTGGAGACGCTGGCGGGAGGAACGCGTCTGGCGACGCTGCTGCTGAACAGCGCCGGGCTCTACAAAACCAAGCGGCTTTATATCTCGCCGGACGGCTGCTTCTTCCGCGTGAACATTCTCAGCGTGGATTCACCCAAATGCCCCAAATCCTGCCCGGAATTCAAGCTGGGTGCGTAAAAACCGTAATTACCAAAAACACAAGGAAGCGAAAGGTTTCATCACATAACGGACAGGCGGTACCCAGACTGACAGCCGCGGCGGCACCGCTTTCCCGGGGGGCCCGAGGGAAGAGGTTTCTTCTACTTGTGGCCCGGATGTAGAGGGGGGGGGTATGCGGCGAGGCGCGTCGGGGTCGGCGGAGAGCCCAACGCCTTTTCCTTTTATTACTAGAATAATCCGAATTGCTTTGTGTTGCGTTTAGGAAGCCGCTACATCGTAATGGGCCGGATCTACCACAAGAGAACCGAGTTACCGCCGGACGCTCGCAGCGCTCGGCGGGCGCCCTGCGGGCCGGGGACGGACTGGTGGGGTGCGGCAGCTACGTCAGGCGGTTTAACAGGAAGAAAGAGCGGAAAGTCCTCGCAGCGGCGCGAGCCAAATGTAAGTGATCCGGAATATTCCACCAACGGAACCGACATCGGCTCACCACCCCAACAACACGACAGCTTTCACGGACATTACTCACTAAACGCCGCCGCCGAGGGGGGCACTGAAAGCACCAATTAGTGAATATCAGGCCCCGGCGGTGACCTCGGAAGACCTTCATGTCTTCTCTACCCAGCAACCTGCCAGCACCGGCTCTTCCAGGATCTTGGAAATAAAAAGGTAGAATTACGGGCGGTTAGATGCCCCTCACCCCCCGGGCATCACACCGGCACAGCCATGATTGGACTCGCCCCAGAACGAGATCTTCGGACAGAGTATAGACCGTTAACCAACCCCCGAGCAGCACATGCAACATGGCGTTGGGACGACGCACGCATGGGGCGCGAGGAGAGGGACGACGCACGCAGGGGGCGCGAGGAGAGGGACGACGCACGCAGGGGGCGCGAGGAGAGGGACGACGCACGCAGGGGGCGCGAGGAGAGGGACGACGCACGCAGGGGGCGCGAGGAGAGGGACGACGCACGCAGGGGGCGCGAGGAGAGGGACGACGCACGCAGGGGGCGCGAGGAGAGGGACGACGCACGCAGGGGGCGCCACTGCGCTCTCTGCAGACCAGTGATCCCCTTTTGTGTGGGCCCTTTCCGGGGGGGGGGCGGGGGTGAGTAAATAGGGTAAAGCTCTGCCGGAAGCATCTCCCCGTCTGGCACACAACATGCACACATAACACGGGTTCAGGCGTAACACTACAACACGCGTTTATTTAGGGCGCAGAAACGTCGCCGTGGCTGGCACCGTGCGTGACACAAACGCCCCGTGGAAGAATAATCCGCCTCCGTTTATTTGTTTCATAAACATCCAGAATCCGAGGTTTAATACAAAATGAAAAAAATTGAATTTGACAAATGTTTACAAATAAGAGCGTCAATTAGTGGAGCTCTCCCTCTGCCCCGCCCCTGCAGAGCGTGAGCTCCCTCCCTCTGCCCCACCCCCACAGAGCATAGCAGACTTTATTGCCAACAGTCTATAGTCATCGGCCCGGCAGGGTCATGGAGTCGGGGGGGGGTTTTCTTATTCATTTCCCCGTGGCCAATAAATGGGGGTCCGCGGAGAGACGGCAGTTCCTTTCATAGAAAGAAAAGACAGGTACTTACAGAGATGTGCGACGAGGGGGTTCCGGACAACTGGGGGATTTTTTTTTTTTTCGTCCTTCGACTTTTTTTTTTTTTTTTTAATAAGAAAAAATAATTAGTTGACAAATGCGGGCAGAGATAAAAAAATGTCTTTCAACAATAAATAAATAGTCAAAAGTCATCGGCGTGGACTTTAAACCAGCTTCTTCACTGAAGAACACCTTTCCATGGAGCCGTTTCCACCGTCCGCTTTACCCCAATGTGTTAGTTTTTATTAACCCCGCGTTGCTGGAATAAAATGATTTCACCAGGGGCTAGAAATTTGGTGACGAGTTTCTTTTCACCCTGAAATGTGTAAAAATAGCCAATTATCGCACGCTGCGGTTGCTCAGGGTAACCCCAGCGGCAAAAACCAAACCGCGCCAAAATCTGCTTCTCCAATGAGACTTTGCGGTAACCGGCCGCCGCCGCCGCGTTTCAAGATGCAGTTTGCAGTTTGTTGTTATGGGACCTGCGTACGACACACAAAACCAATCGGTTAACAGCCCTTATCCGGAGCGGGGACGCGGCGCCCACGCGGCGCCCACCCGGCGGGGGACGCGGCGCGCAAGCAGGCGGCAGGCAGACACTAGATGGACGACGAAATGTTGGATTCTCCTTTAATAAACCTCGGCAGGCACACAATTGATCTGAGCGGAAACGGGCACGGTCACCGACATGCAGCAACGTGCGGCTTCAGCGGCAAAAAAATAAAAACGACATTTCCAGAACATTCGGTTTTCTCTAATTCATGTTGCTAACGAAGCGTCCGCGATCCTTAATGTGCCAAATTATACAATGTATGTACAAAAATATATACTATTTTACAAAGATCCATATACAGTCCGCTCGGTACATTAAAATAAGATCGCAGCCACCCCCCCGATGTCCGTGATTCGGGCCAATGTGTGGAAGGTGTCGTGGCTGGAGGAGTGATGGGACGTGGCTGGAGTGATGGGAGTTTGCTTATCAAACAATGGCAGGAAACCAAAAACATGAAAAGAAAAGGTGAAGCCAACATCCAGCCGCACTTCCAGATACACAGAGGCCACACAGACTCACAATCTGCAAGAAAACAAAAAGAAGCGGTGAATGTCAAGGGGACGCGAGCCGGCACACGCCGCGGGCGCCGGGAACAAGGTAACCCCCGGGGGGCAGCGTCTGGGCTCCCAAGCAGTAAAAGTTTCACGGCCGCCAACTCTCACTCACCTGCTCGCTTTAAAAGCCTTCAGCTTCTGCACGAAGAAGGACTCCAGCACCTCTGCGCTCTGACAGAACGTCGAGTCGCTGGGGTTGTAATAACGACAATTATCGAATATTTTGGTCATGTCTGCCACAAACTCGGTCAGCTTCTTATAGAACCGGCTCCGTATTCTCTCCTCCATCGTGGACAGGTCTGGAAGAGAGAGCGGACAGTCAGCGCGTCCAGAAACACGTGTGGTCTCAGGGCTCCGACTACACGGAGCGTTTGTCTGCGCATGTAACAAAACGGGCGCATCGCAGCATTTCAGCGGCATGCGACACTCAATGCATCCGCTGCCGGACTGACTACCCATTATATTCCTGGCGTGTCGCGGGAAAACGTGAGGCTCTCGGCCCCCGGTCTGGCAGGGAAAGGGCCACCCGTGTGACCCACCTCACACACGGATTGCAGAGATTTATAAACTATTTCCTTACCCATTGGTTCCTTAATCACACGATAGTAATCTGGAGCATCCTCGGGGTCCACAGCCTCTAAGAAGGGCCACGCCATTTTGTGAGCCTGTGGATGAAGGGAACGATTTGCTGTAATGCTCGGTGCGGGGGATATGTGTCACTCACAGAACTACCCACCTGGCGCTGAAAGGGTTAAGGAGCAAAGCGATGCCGTTCAGGTACACAGAGAGCGCCCCCCAGCCCTAACTGCCCGCTGCCGCCCCCCTCCCAACGCCCTAACTGCCCGCTGCCGCCCACCCTCCCCAAGGTCCTAACCGGCAGCTGCCCCCCAGTCGGACTTTACCTGTAACGAACGCAGGACTCGCTTTAGCCCCTCGTAATCCTTGTCTGTTAAGGGGCTCAGCACCGTCATGGCGTCCTCCGTGGACTGGCATTCTGGGCACACATACTCGTCGATGTATTCCGCCTCACTCTGCAGAATGCCAACGCAGCGGCCGTGGAACCAGTTCTGGCAGCGATCGCATCCGATGTAAAATCTACACGGCGAGCATAGAACACAGAAGGTGAAAGGCGGGAGACAGACGGGATATAGACATGCGCAAGCGAGGCCGCCTGATTACTGTGTACAGAGACGCGTCCGGCCCTCAAGCAGACAGCCACTTACAACAAGCCGCACGACACGGAGCCACAAACACTACACACCACAAACACCGCGTCCTAGAGGAGCAGCGGGCTCAGCGGATCCGTGGCAGTCATGCATCGCGTGGCCTTTGGGAGGAAGGGGGGTCAGCCTCGGCCCTTCTTGCCGTGGCAGGGGGCAGCGGCGTGGCCTCCCGTGGCGGGGCTCAGATCTCTGCATGCTCTCCGTGGCGCGGCGGGGATTGTTAGCTAAGGAGGGAGCAGGGAGCCGGCCGGACAGAGCGAGGTAAGCAGTGTGTGTATCGGGGGCTGCGATATCCAGCGATGCGGCCCGGTTAGTAAAAAAGGATCTTGGACGGAACTCACTGCGAGTCGTCATAAGGCGTTCGGCAGATACAATATAACTCGTCGCCGCTCCCCTCCTGGGACCGCTTACAATCATTACAGATGTACACATCCACTTTCTTGGCTTCCTTCTC
Source organism: Spea multiplicata (assembly GCA_009364415.1). Taxonomy (NCBI): domain Eukaryota; kingdom Metazoa; phylum Chordata; class Amphibia; order Anura; family Pelobatidae; genus Spea; species Spea multiplicata. The sequence continues at coordinate 14,243 of VKOC01000214.1, forward strand.
TGTGATGCCAACACATTCTCCATGATACCAGTTAGCACACAGCTCACAGCCAATATAGAACCTAAAACACATTCACAACAACATGACAAAGCAGCCGTCACCCCCCCCGAGAGAGAGTCCAAACGGGGGCCACGCCGGCGGTCCGGGAATCATACGAGGTGCTACGAAGCAATGAGCGGCAGGAGTGGGTCACACGGTCCCCTCCGACGAGCCGCGGGTTTACATATAACATGCTATCTAACGTGAATGAATGACAGGAGACATGCGCGAGGACACATGGAAAGTGGAAGAGCCATTAATGATCTCGAAGCCCGAGGATTCCAGATTTATTCCTCAAAAAGCATAGCAGAAGCTCCAAAAAAGCTTTTATTTCTAAAGCTGCAGCTCATCAGCCCAACGCTGCCCTCTCGCTACACCAAGGACTGCGTCTACTACTCCTAGACACGGCTAAGCGACCTCTGGGCATTCAGACATTACAGGGCTTACTGTAAAAGCGTAATATTCAGCACAGCGGGTCGGCGGAAACATCAAGATTCAGCGAAGACTAAAAACTTGTCATCCGGACCCCAGCGTCGGGGGGCAGCGAGAGGCGTGCGGGGGCCACGCGACTATTAGCAGTACAGATTACAAAGGCAAAATGGCTGCACGGCGGACTGTGGTATAAACGGCAACTTAACTTTCCTGCGCCACAAACCCCTGCATACTAACCCCAGAGGCCGGGGCAGAACTATTCCAACTGCCCTAATACCCTGCATCAATACAATCCAACAATCCCTCGTGCACCACGAGATCATGGGCCTCGCACACACGTATGATCTACCAATGCGTGGACAACATACACGCGCCTGTCAGGTGTCTGCTCCGCGCCGCGGTTATCACATAAGACGGGGCATTTCACACGGATGTTGCCCCTGTGTATCCGCACGGCCTCTGCGATGTTGGGAAGAGGAAACGCCAGGATTTTGATACCGTGACGCGGATGTGATGTCAGCGCGACGTGAATGAGCTCACAAGCTTTCTGTACTCTGGCTAAGCTGCGCCGGCAGCAAACCGCGTCCAGCCCCTAGCCGCACTTACTTGGACTCGTCGTACGGCGTCTTGCAGATGCAGTAGATCTTGGTGTCTTTCTTGTCGTCCTTTGAGGTAGTGGAAATCATCTTCTTCTTCTTGGACTTGGTGGGAGCCGCTTCTTTCTCCTCCTCTCTCCTGCGCTTCTGTGAAGACAATGCGGTGGGCGTGGGGGGGGGGGGAGGTGGCAGTCGCCGTTTGCTGTGGCGGCGGCGGAGACGGCAGCGGCGGTGGCGCTGGAGGGGTTAATACTGCTGCTTGCGCGCGCTCTTTCTCCTTTTTTATTTTATTCTGATCTTTCTTTAATTCTTCCTGTAAATGGAACAGAATGGAAACGGCGTCATGGGGCTTTCCTGGCGTTATTTGCCCCGCTAGGAGACAAGATGAAAAATGCTTGCGTTATCGTAACAATTATTGCTGACAAAGACATAAGAAAGCAGGGAATGTCTCGTCTATGATATATGAACGAGTTCCCGCCAACACGCCTACTCTGTTATTCTATATATATATATATGTATGTATGTAAGAATGTATGTATGTATGTATGTGTGTTGTGCGTCTCGTCTCGATTCTGCGCATGATCTAAATAAAGGACTCTTTCTGAGGAGAATTCGACCATTAATTCAACCAACAATCACGGAGTGGAATGCGATAAAAGCTGCTGCTTTTACCAGCCGCGGTTACCATGGTCACCGTCACCTACCTGAACCTCGATCTGCAGCTCCTTGTCCAGAAGGGCCCGTTTCTTCAGGATCTCGGCCTTCAGCTGCTCCTTGTGTTTGAAGAGAAGGGCCGACAGCTTGCTCGCGTTCTGCTTGTTACGCTTCTGCTCCACGCTCTCCTCGCGCTTCCTTTTTTTTGCCGCCTGCTTCTCCTCCTTATCTATTTTGTCCAAGATATATTTCATGACCTGGTTGCAAACGATCATCCTGGAAGACAAGATGTAAAGGTGTGACGGGCGACAGCGCGGGTCATGCCCTAACCTCTCTTCCGTGCCAAGGGTTAATAATACCCAATAACGCCGAGGGCATCTAACCTTTGATTTTCTTCCCGTTCCACCGAGGTCATGGTCTTCTTCTGTTTCAGGTGTTCAATGGCTGCGTTCTGCTTCATCACAACCTGCGGGCAGCGTTAAGACACCGGAGCATCAGAAAACGCACTTCCCGCGGGCCGGCCAACGGCTAACGCCACAGTCAGGCACAGATTAGAGAAGATTACCTGTTTCTGTAGGATTTCACCCTGGCTGGATCCCTGCAGGGCTTGCTCTCGTTTCACCTCCTGGCCTTTCTTCATTTGCTGCTCCTGCAGTTGCTGGATCCTCTGCAGCTGCTCCTGGACGCTGGCCCCCTGGACAGCCACAATGTTCTGGATCTGGTGGGCCTGCACGGTGCCTCCCTGCTGAATCTGGAAGGGCAGCTGGAATTTTATCTGCTGCGGGATTCCGCCTGGCTGGGCCTGGATCTGAGCCACCACGTGGGGTGGTAGATGAGACACGACCTGCACCTGCTGGGGGACAGTAATGACCTGCGCCTGGGACGGCTGGATGTGGAGCTGGGCGCGGGATGGCGACTGGACGCTCGCTTGATTAGCCGTCGGGACGTGGGCCTGAGACTGCGGCAGCGTGGAAGCCGGAAGCGGAGCTTGGATCTGGAAGGAAGCGGGCACGGTCACCTGAACGGAGCTTGGCGTGTGGCTCGAAGCCGGGGAAAGGGCTGGAGGCTTGGAATGGCTTAGTAAAGAAGCCTGAGCAGGAACCTGCACTGACACCTGGGGCACGGAAGCCGGAGTCAGGGGGCTTTTAGCTTCTTGCGAGACCGCCGTCTGGACCTCCGCGTGCTGTCCTGTCTCCGCCACCGGCGGGCGGCTTCCTGGGAGAGAAGGCGCTGGCTCCGCTGAGGGCCCCGTATCTGCCTGCGACGCGCCTGCTGGATGAGAGGCCGTGGGCAGTCGAGGCTGGACGTAGGCCATTGTCTGGGACTGAGCGGGATGCGCCGGCTGCGACGCCGAGACCCGGGGCTGATCTGCCGTCTCAGACTGAGCAGGCTGAGCCTGCAATGGAGCCGGAAGCTGGGGAGATGAGGTTGGAGCAAGCAGAGGCGGCGGGTTTGACTGCCCCAGGGTCTGGGAAGCAGGTTTCTGTTCAGCGGCTGCAGAGACAAACATGTTATAGATTACGGGTACGTGGCGGAGAGACCCCCGGGCAGCCCCTTCATTCACAAAAGCTGGGTGATTCAGAAAAGACTTTACCATATACCATAAAACATCACTGGAACTTACAGCAACGTGGACACGACCGCAGACTAACGCACAGCAACGCTCACACACCTTCAGAGAAAAGCTTCATACCTGACGAGACGCTCGACGGAGTCAATGTCGCCGTGGTAGGGGCTGAAGTAGACGTAGCGGGGAGGGGGGTGAAAAGGAACCGCTGGATGGTGCCGTTTGGCATTGCTGCTTGCATTAGTTGCTGCCCCGGGACAGGAATGACCGTCACGCCCTGCGGAATCAGTTGTAACTGGCCTGTTGTCTGACCCTGACCTTGGACCACGACGGTCAGGCTCTGGTTTCCACCCTAAGAGAAAACGGTATGCGTAAGCGAAGACTCGCGCGAGTGAAAGCAACCGGTACCCAGAGACTGTGGGATCTCACCTGGCCCTGCGTTAGCTGTGTGAGTTGTGCCATTGTGAGTTTGACCTGGCCCTGCTGTGGCCGGGGGGTCTGCGGCGTGGTGGTCTGTTGTTGAGACTGCGGCACAGGGGTGCTCATCCTCTGCCCGCTGACGGACGAGGTGCTGCTGGTGCTCGTGGCAGTGGAGACCGGCTGACCTCTGATGATCTGAGTCACAACTTGCTGAGGCTGGCCTGCAAAGGGAGCAAAAACCATCAAAAGGAGTCAAATTCCAACAGCGCCCGCTCCAAACGGGAGAATCAAAGCAAATCTGCGTCAGCGCGTAGAATAAACGCACCGGAGGGGAGAATTCCTTGCTGCACAACGAGCGGCGTGCGAATGACGCTCTTTCCTAACGTAGACTGCGGTAGCGGTGCTCGGATAACGGTCATTCCTGCGTTCATCTGAGTGCCGGCTGTGATTACCTGGAAGGAGACGACACTGACTTCCCTGCACTGTATACCCCCTCATTTTTTTACGCGAGGAGCGGCTATTTCTGAACCCCCAGCCCCTAGGCATCGGCTGCTCTTAGTCTTCATGGCGCCTGTAATAACCGTACCTGTGGACCGGCGCCCGGGGATGCGGCAGAATTGGTGTTGGGTCGGATGGTGACGGTCGCCGTGCGAGGCTGGAAAGTGGTAAAGGTCTGTTGGGCTCCGGTGCCCGATGGAATAATTCCCAGGACTTTCTGCTGAACTTGCACAACACCTGAGAGGAAAGCAGGATAGGAACGCGTTAAGGCACAGAAGTCCGGACCTCTCTGTGGGCTACAAACACAATTGTGTCGCCGGCACATTCACCAGCGACTTTCCCAGGCACTAACTGGGCTTCCGGTTATTTGGAAGGTCTGTGCCAAGATAGCGCTGGCAGATGTTACGGCGACAGACACCGGTACGACAGACCCCGGTACGACAGACAGCGGTACGACAGTCAGCGGTACGACAGTCAGCGGTACGACAGTCAGCGGTACGACAGACAGCGGTACGACAGACACGTACGACAGTACGAGATACGACAGACAGCGGTACGACAGACACGGGTACGAGATCGGAGAGTTTTCTGTCACTCAACGGCCTCATCAGCCCGACTCAAGAAGATGCAGTAGATGCCCCGTACAGAGCACTGTCACCCCCACAGGCGGCCCTTCCACCCCAGCATTACCTGTGCTGCTCTGTCCTTGCTTCACCCAGGTGGCAAACGTTTGGTGGAAGTTCTTGTTCTGCTGAAAGGTGACCGTGGTCGGAGAGCCCACCTTTGTGGCCAGGACCACCTTGGTACCAGGTGTAACAGAGCTGGTTAAAGAGCCAACCATAACTTTGTGTGGCGTAGACACCGGAGTCACGGCACTGCTGGTTGTGGTGGCATTTGGCGTGTTGGCCACAGGCGGCATCTGCTTCTGCTGTTCCAGTCGCTTCTAAAGACAAAATTAAGCGTCAGACCCCAAGATGGACTTTAAAATAAAACCAAATGCTCCAGAAACACACGTGTAACACGTTACAGCCTGCGAATGCACCCCACGGCATTAAGCAGATAAGCCATTCTTTATCAGAGCTAAACCAAGTCATTTTAAGGAAAGTCGGCTTGCATTTAACTAGCCAAATATCAAGGTCCGTGGCTTGACTAGTCACGCATCTGCTGGTGGGCATCGAAAACGCCGCATTTAAATAAATGTAAAAACTGGTCCAGGTCTGGAAATCATTATCCAGAGTCATGCCAGAGACCACCAAAAAACCTCACGTAACGAGGTGCCCGTCTGTCTTTATCACACAGCGAGCCCCCAGCGTGTCCCCACCTGCTGGGCCAACAGCCGCTGGTGCTTTAGTTGGGCTTCCACCTGGAGCTTCATCTCCTCACTCTTCTTCTGATCACTAACCTTAACCTGCTGCTCCGCAGCCTGAGCCTTCTCCTTCTCCACCCTGAAACAAAGACAGCGGCTTAGCATCTCACCAACCCGGCAGACAGAGACCACAGCTAAGAGCTTCGCCAACACGTCACCGAAGCCACTGCGTGTCCCCAACACGTAACCTCCAATGGCGCACAGACGCAATGGCTTAGTGTTCCCCCAAAACGGCAAATAAAGCAACCTGCAAATTACCTTTCCGAAAAACATTTTATCTCCCATAAATCGAGCTCCTCCTCCGGGACCCAGGTCTCCAGAATGACCGGCCCGGTCTGCTTGGGGGTTTCGGGTCTTTTGGGGCGAAGGGCACTGGACCGGAGACCTTTCCTCTGTGGTGTTGGCGTTTCTAAGACAGACGACAGGTGTGTGAAAACGGCACAACTTCATACATTTGGATTATGCGGCACTATTGCACAATGCTCTAGGTCGCCTACCTTTGGGGGCTTCGGGAACACCAATTGGACAAATAATTTTGCGGATGCAATATTCGGAGCGTACGGCGTAGGGACTGACGTCCCTCCTTTTTATGATCTCTGTAGTCGTAATCTCTGTTTCAGATGTTTCTAAAAACAATCACAAGTTACTAATTGTCTCAAAACCTTTAAAATTCATCGCAAGCCATCAATCTGCCACTTTAACATAAGGACTTACCGGTCCGCGTGATGCCCCCACCGGGTGGTGGCTTGGCGGCCATATCATCCCATCGTAAACTTGCCCAAAGTAAACGCAGCATCATGCTCACCCCGGCCAGAGATTTAACAGTCTGAAGGCGATACCTGTAATAAGGACAACATGATCCACCTGCTTATCCCCTACACCCCGCCACGCGCCCCCCACCAAAAAAACTCCAATCCCATCTGTGGACACCACGAGCGTCCTCAACTAAATCCCCAGGGGTGGCAATACACAGGCCTCCGGGGCAAAACACAGAGCAAATCCTACTGAAAGGATGGAAGCAGTTTACAAGGATATCGATCAAAATGTGGACCTGGTTTTGTGTTTTGGAGATAAGCCTAGGGGCACCCGCATCGTACCTCCACGTTATCCCAAACGTCGGCCGGGGCGAAGGGTACGGCCAGATATCTTGCACCGGTTTGGCATTGTAGCTGAACCCGGTAACCTCTCTGATGCCTCCTTTTCTTGACAGCTTTTTCAGGTCATCATTAGGCAGAACAAAAATGCTCTTTTTACTGCTTTTGGTGACGAATTTCCTGTAAGATGGGAGTGCCGTCCCGGACCGTGTCTTTTTTGGTCTGGTGAACTTAATCAGCTTCACTTTGTCTTTCGTTGAGTATTCTTTGCTCACGGTGGCGGAGGAGAAGATGGTGCCAGACGCGGTGGTCATGGAGTCAGTCACCGCCGTGGTCAGCACAGTCTTGCTCTGTCCAGTCACAGACACGACCTCGCTGTTGGCAGTGGTGACTTTATTGGTGCTGGAAACAGACGTGTTTTCTGCGGAGGAGACAATCGTTTTCTCATTGACCGAAACCGACCCGCCAGATACTTCCACGACAGTCCTACAAGTTGATACGACCGAGGTGGTGGTCGTGGTGATTTCTGTAACCACTGTTTTTATCGTTGTGGTCCCATTCAAAGCGTCCGAGGACAAGCCGTTCGGCTCGGCGGAGTCACTGCTCAGACTCGATTCTTCCCCGGATGTCGCGGGTGAGGGGGGGGTTTCTTTTGGCTCCTGTTCTTTGTCCATCTCCCTCGTCATATTAAGGCCAGCAGCGGTGGGGATGGTACATTTTGGGGAATGAGCTGCCAGAGCTCCCGTTTCATGTGCCGTCTCGCCATCTTGGGACGGGCTGGAAAATGGAGAGGGACTGGCATTGCTTTTCTTGTCCACGCTTTCCGTGGCAATGTCTCCGTTCATGAAGGGCTTGGTCGCAGGCTCCGTTGACGTAAATCTGCGTTCACACTCCGAGGCAGCTCTGGAGAGGTTATTTACCTTTGGCTCAGTAAAATTAACAGTCTTGTTCTCTAACACGTCATCAGTTAAACAGTCTTTTCCAGAATTAACCACCTTCCCGTTGATCCGAGTGGGTACTTCCGCCTTCTCCATGTTAGGCTTTATGACTGCCTTCTCTTCACGGGGATATACAGGACTTGGAGAGAGTTCTCGGTCTCCCCTTACCTGCTCGCCGTTAGGAGAAGACAGCGTTTTGGGTTCAGAAGGGCTTTCCTGCTCCGAATCCATTACCGGGAGATCTTTTCCTTCGTCGGAATCATTTTCTCTTGTCGTCGTCTTCTCTGTGGAGTTTGGGTTGCCTCCGTTTTCCTCACCGGGTAAAATGTTTTCTGAGCACCGCTGATGTTTGGATTCCCTGGCATGCGAAGCGGCGTCTGCCTGCAACATAGAAGAGTTTTTCAAAAGGACATTTTCGGAAAGGTCCTGGAGACTCCCTTCAACGTCTGAGGTCTTGACATCAGTTGGGTCCCTGCTTAAGGAAGTCTCGCTGTCTGCAGCTGCGCTCTCGGGTAGAGGGTGTCTCAACCGCGTTCCGTTCGGATACCCCGCTGCCGTTAAATCACAGCTTGGCAAGGTCTCTACCCTTTCTGTTTGTTTGGGGCCGAGGGCCGTGTCTGCTTTATCCTTGGTCAGACTCTCTGAATCGGAGAGCTTGTCGGCCTGCTGGCTTTTAGATTCCGGAAGCTTTTCGGTGCTTGTACCGCCTTCCCGGTTGAATTCCTCCAGGAGGTCTCGGCACGGCGCGCTCACTTTGTGCTCCGGGGTGTCACATTTGCGTTTTGCGCTCTCTGACGAACTCTTCTGGGGATCCCCGCGGCTCAGTTTTAGTTTTTCTATCCGCTGCTTTTCTTCAAGTGTAAACTGCTTGACTCTCCTTTCCAACAACCCATCCAGCCTGGAGGCTTTCACTTTCTTTTTATACCAAGTTCTTGCTTGAAAGCCCTCGCTCACGTTTATTAAGTCCACGTCAGGAAAGGTTTCTTCATTTTTTGGACACTTTTCAGATTTGATCTCATCCACGTCCATCGGCTCCTCTTTCACAGACCCCTCATTTTCACAGTGAGAATCCTTGAGATCTAACAATAGAAGATTTGTTCAGTTAATCCAACCGATGCAGATATGTATAAAACGTAACGATTGCCGTGCCAATTACCCAGCGCTGACAGGGAAGCAACATGCTAAAATAACATACTAAAATAACATGACAGAAGCTGTTAATGTACACAAGGGTCCAGTGTCCCTTCAGTAACTCTGCAATAAACCCAACACTCGGATAAACGGGAGACTCCAGTAAACACCGCAGCACACTGTCTGGAGCTACATTTAGTTAATCAGTGCCAAAGGGATGGTGGCTCGCTTCAGCTCACACTCGGCCACTGCGTTGGTACTTACCTTTCGTCACTATCAGACCCGTGTCAGCTGGCTTCTCATCGGTGTCCATTTTACAGTCTTCTGATTTTGTTTCCACTTTAATTTGGTCCCTCGGTTTATCCTGATCCGTCTCGTTGCTTTCAGAAAGCTCGGAGGGATTTGGCTTTGTCTCTTTCTCCTTCGCGTTGGTCTCAGATTTGATTGTTGTACGATTATCAGTTTCTTCCTTAGGTTTTTCTATTAGAATAAAAACCAGAAAATACACACCGCTTAACACACTCCCGAGCTTTGCGCAGCTGGAAAGTATTACAAATAGGAAACTATACAGAAGCCCTGCGTAGTGAACAGTGATAGCAGTGATCTTAAACGATCCTGCAAAGTCCTGATAGGGAAGAAAGCCAGAGGAGTTAAACATTGTAGCCCGGTGAGCATTACTAATTAGTATTAACGAATGCGGCTTACCCAAGGCTTTTCTGTACGATACGTTGGTGTTTCCAGGAAAGTGAGGAAGAAACCTGTGCACGTGAGTTTTACTGACCCAGCACCAGCCTCCATACCCCGTCACTCTGTACTCCTCTCCCTTCTGTTTCCAGACCTGCAGAGAAGACGTGTGTCACGGCTGATGTGTCACGGCTGATGTGTCTGCCGATCTACGCGGGTGGACAGCGACCTCCACGCAACATACCTGATGTTTCACGGGGAAGGTATACTTCACCCACGTGGCCTGCTGCATGCTCTCCTCCTCCTCCTGCTTCCTCTCCTTTTTCTTCACTTTGTCTTTCTCTTCCCTTTCAATGGAAGTCATTCGACGCAACCTGAGCAAGCGATAAAGAAAAAGTTTACTATAATATTCTACACGAGGTTAGGCGGCCAAAAGGAACTTGTGATTGTAGGGATTTCCAGGGGGCCGCAGCGACATGAAAAAGCAGCACTTTGTTTAAACCCCTTCCGCTACACCAACAAAACTCCAACAGTAGTCATTTAGCGTAAAATACTATGCCAGATTTGGAAGGTCACAGTCATCTAACAAGTCATACCTACCGTGTGTGACCCAGCGAGTCCCTCCAGACCGGAAGCATGACGACCGGCTTGATAGCGCATTCCAATATGGCCAACGCCAGTGCGAATTCTCTTGGCTTGCTGCACATGTGGACAGCCTTAATCCAGTTTGCTCTAAATGGGTAATGTATAAACACACATTACGCACGGACTCGAAATTCAGAACTAAATCAAAAACAAGCAAATCTGGAAACGATATTTATATGGGCTGACCGGGTCCACTTGGCGGCTTAGTAAGTATAAAACCACGAACGGGGACTTGCGGTGGGGAGCCACAATTTGAGCAGCAGCACCCGCTGCTCGGGAAAGCTGCGTTACAAGACACGTTTTACATGTAAGATTTGAATAAGCTCAGGCAGCACTAATCCCGGCTCGGCGATTACCTGTGCGACGGCCAGTTGGGGTGGAGGAACGGTGCAGAGATGTTGCTTTCCAGCTGTATGATGGTCAGCCGCAACGTGGATATGGTCAGTACCTTGGAGCCGTGCACAGAGCCGTTCCATTTGAACTCCCCGCTGGTGGACACGCAGAACTTGTGGGACAGATGCCTCCGCTTGTCGTGATCCTCCCTGTGCTGGTGCTTGTTCAGTGCGAATGAGTTTGTGGTGTACTGGTTGTGATACACGCGGTATTTACCTTCTTGGCCAAGTTTAAAATAATTGCTCAAAGTGCCTTTCATGACCAATTCCTTCCTCGTGCTCAGCCGGGAGATTTCTCCTTGAGAGTTCACCACCAGAACCTGTAATTGAAAAGCAAACCAAATGAATAAAAGGAACGGCAGCTTGAGAAACCCAGAGAACCCAATGAGCACCAACTAGCCCTAAAACGAGCTAAACTCATGAAAATGCGCTTTGCAATAAAACGAGAGTGCAGAATGCAGATTACCAGCAAAAATGATCCTCCCACGTAACGCAATTAAGCAAAAAGTGTATACGGAGCAGAAATCGTAAAAAAAAAAAGATGCACTCAGATAAAAACGGACACCCAAGAAACCCAAAAAATATGGCCAGATCTGGGTTTTCCCCCCAAATGAGCCCACACAAGATTTGTTTTGCAGATCTGCCCACAGAAGAATCCGGTGCCAGGTACGAGCATTACATTATGGCGTTATGATAAATGGATGAACATGGGAAGACAACGAATACATCTTCACGAGTCAAACCTCAAGCTGGAACGAATCCGCCACCAGAAGGAGCAGGGTCTTGGGCAATTGTGGAAAAGTGTAAGTGAGCCACAAAGGAGAAGTTCAACATTCATTAGCAAAGCCATGTGGCAGACAAAGGGGTAACCCAATAACTACTGAGCTGAAACTAAAAGAAAGCCAAAATGGTGGGTTAACGGGGTCCACTGAGTGCAGTTTGGTCCATACGTGGACGACGCAAAATCAACACAAACCTCTCTGCCTTCCTTATAAATCTTATTTGCTTCATGGACAGCAGCAGAGACCTGTTGGATCTTCAACAGACTTAACTTGCTGTCTGGGTTCCGTAACCTCGTCACCATGCGCGTGGATCCCGGGGTTCCTTTCCCTGCGTGCGAAGGGTCACTTGCGTCTTCACCGCCCTTCTCCAATTTTACATCGCTGGAGGCTAAAGAGATTAAAACATGCCTGGTGTGATGACCCACAGCACAGGAATCTCACGTGACACACCTCATACACATGAAGCAAAGCGTTAAGTTACCCGTCTCCTCCGGCTTGGGTATTTTATTGCTGCTCTCCGTACTGTCGCTCGGTTTGCTGGACTCAGTTGCTGAGCTGCGCTGCTCGGGAAAGGACTGGCTGGAGTTGTTCTCCTTGTCAGGCTGCTGGGCCGATTCTTGATCAGCAGCATCTGGTCCTACGCAAGATATGCTAGGATTAGGATGTGATGCCTACAGCCACCAGCAGGAGGCGACACCTAACAGAGCACCACATGGGGGATCCACAAAGATTTGCCGACGTACCCGCTGCTGGCATCTGTGTGACTGCGGCTTTCTCGCTCTCCGTGGCTTTGCCCCCATGTTCCTGGACTCCTTGTGGTTCCATTTCTGCAGCCACGGCTTTTGTGCCGCTCACACTGTCAGGAGTGACTTCCTCCGCCGGTCTTTTCTCTCCATCTGTTGGGTCTGCAACAAAAAGCACAAACCGGTCTCATCAACCGGGGATACAAAACAACCAGCCTTTGTGGATTTCTTCCTGAGCAAGGGACGGGCAAGCAACGAAGGGACGGGCAAGCAACGAAGGGAAGCACTTCCCATTATTTTTTCGGATCCTTGGTACGCAAACACTCTAAACCAAAAGCCTCTCCCTCTCAGTCTGGATCCCCTCTGCACACAGACGTGCCGAAGCGTTATCCGGATCCTTCTGCACCAACTCACCCCCTGTCTTTGCATGATCTAGATCTTGTGTGGACCCCTGAGCGGGTTTGCACGCGTCCTGCTTGGGATCTGACGGCCCATCCTTGCTTTTCTCAGCCAAAGCTTCACCAACGCTTTCCGATGGGCTTTTTTCTTCAGTAATGCTGTTTTCTTCTATTTCACCTTGTTTGGCCTTAATGCGCTCCAGTATTTCTTCTAATCAACAAGAACAACAAAAGAAACAGGATTTATCTACTTCTTGGAGAGAATTACATGTATGCTTGGAGGACGGCGAAGGCTGCTACAGAAAGCTTAAACGCCGTTATATTAAAGTACTCTGATGGAACATAATATTCACGAGCCCCGTGAGCCGGCACAAGCTGCAGCACACGAGCCCCGTGAGCCGGCACAAGCTGCAGCACACGAGCCCCGTGAGCCAGCGGCACAAGCTGGCAAAGCCAACACGAGGCCCGCGTGAGCGCGGCAGCAAGCTGCAGCACAACGAGCCCGTGAGGCCGGCAAGCAAGCTGCAGCAAACACGAGGCCGCGCGTGAGCCCGGCAACAAGCTGCAGCAACACGAGCCGCGTGGAAGCCGGCACAAGCTGCAGCACACGAAGCCCCGTTGAAGCCGGCCAACAAGCTGCAGCAAGCAACGAGCCCCGTGAGCCGGCAACAAGCTGCAGAACACGAGCCCCGTGAGCCGCACAAGCTGCAGTACACGAGCCCCGTACCGTTCACCACAGACAGGTAGGATCTGTTGTTTCCGCGGGCTTTATTGGTCAGCTCGTCGGTGATGTCCATGTGTCGGTGGATTTCTTCCTCCATTTCCGTCAGCGTCTTGCAGAGGTCGGCTTCCCACAGATCTTTGTCCAGACGCTCCAGTAACTCCTGCAGCTGAAGCTTGCTGCTGTAGTACCAGATCTTCTTTGATGTTTCGGTGTCTTCCTCGCTGAACAGGGGAAAAAAAATCAGCACATAAAATTTTCCTCCGCTGGCCACTATCTGCAGCGACAAACTCATCAGATAAAGTTCTAAGGGATAAATTAAACATTAAATATCAAGTCACATTAAACGCAGCCCAAGCAGCGCTCCATCATGCAGTCACTAAATGGCTATTTTACGCCTGAAAGACATTAATATAATTTCACTGACTCCTCTCTACACGCATCTATTAATGAAGAAACCGCTCTGCTGCAGACCATCACGTTGTACAAGCAGCACAGCGGGACTGATTACAATCATTACCTACCACGGGGATCACAGCCGCTGCTGCCCTAAAACCTAAGAGGTTAATAGGAAACGTGACTGCTGCATGCGCGGCCGGGAACCTCCACGCGGCGCAGGCCACAGAACTTACATTATAATGCGTCTGTTCAGAAACCAGTATTTCCGCCTGTTCCGGTCGTAGCCAATGGGCTCGTGCCTGATGTAGGGTTTATTTTTTTGGATTTCGGGGACGCAGTCATTGACCCCCGGTACTTTGTGGGCCACGCAGACCTCGCACTGCCATTCGTCCTCGGGCACCTCCTCGAGAGGGGGCTTCACGCATTCCAGGTGGTAGACGGCGGAGCACGTCTCACAGCAAAGCAAATCCCCGAGTTTGTGGCAAACACGGCAGTGGTCGTCGTACTGGATCACACCTTCAGACATTAACTCCTCGCGGGCGATGTTTGTGGTAAGAAATTGATCCACTAAAAAAAGGAGAACCTGCACTTTGCTCTCTATTGGTCCGTAGGGGTAATCGTCCACCTCCTGGAAGGGAAGCACCTGATGGTATTCCTTGTCGCTCTCACAATAAGCCCGCAGAACCTCCGGCCACGTCATACCATCTATGAAGTACAGGGTGGAATTAACGCTGTCCTTAAGATCAGCAGGTCCAAAAGTAGTATTCGATGTGTCCTCCTCGCGTAAAACCGCTTTCAGAAGCGCCACGTGAGTCTCCGCCATGAGAGTACACTGTTCTTGACTCACAAGCGCAGCGCAGAAGTCCTCGAAGCGGAAAGGAGAAAGTCGTAACACAGCTCCAAAGTTCCTCAGGACTTCGTAGATGGCGACCACGTTGAGTAAGTGCTCGTTAGGAAGCATGAGGTCCTCGGAGGACTTGGGGAAGTCCAGCGGTGGGATGTCTTTCTCCTCAAATATTGGGGAGCGAGGGCGATGGACGCGGGGTTTCCGCCTCCCTGGAAATATAAAAGGAAAGAAGTTAATTGAAGTAAAGAAACGAGGAATATACCGGCTGAGCGAGAGAGGATCCTATATCACGGGGGGAATATACCGGCTGAGCGAGAGAGGATCCTATA
>VKOC01000216.1:0-24982 GCA_009364415.1 Spea multiplicata
GCTGTATACAGTATATAACCCCTCAGCGCTGTATACAGTAATATAACCCCCTGTGCTGTATACATATTGGATGATATTTTGGGTGATTTCCTGGCTGAAACACCACACTGAACTAATGCTTTATGGCAAGACTAATTAAGTCAATTCCACCATAGACTTTCATTAGTCTACCTGGTGATTAAGACCGAGTCATTCTATTGTTCCCCACAGGCAGATCGCATAAGGTCGGGGGGGTGGTTAGTAGATCGGGCGGTCAAGAGAATCATCAAACGGCTGATATGCAGCTTCCGGAAAGCATTATATTATGGGGCAAAAATACAACTGGGGTAAAAAAAGAAACAGCGCAAGATTTCTGAAAATGTATTTATATTCTGCTCCGAGGAATAAATTGGTCAGAGTTTCCCTGTAACTTCCGTCCGTCCGTCCGCTCGTTCAGATTGTGAAAGCTGTTATTTCTGAGTGATGACTCGGCACAGAAGGAAAGACACTCCGTTTACTATTAAGACGCCTACAAGTGACTCGTTCTACCCGCTAACGAAAAGCTTCACCCGGCTGCTCGTCTTCTTTCAGCACAGATCGCGCATGGCGGTTACTCACAGGAGTCAGATACCCCTGTTACTTCATCCCATCCTGATTTAGATTGTAAGCTCTGTGGGGCAGCGACCTGTTATCGTAGTATGTGTATGAGACAGACGTCAGGTTAATTGGTGCCACGGGTGACGTGGGGGTTGGGGGGTAGAATATTTATTTACCTCCGATGGGCGGCTGCTTTATTTTTTGTGACCTCGCTTGGAATGAATGGAATGTTAAAGGAAAAAATGCTCTCAACCTGAACTTTGTATTAACACAGAAACGCGTCGCTGTTATACGCACGGATCTTTAACCCGGTCCCCGAAATAAATCAGAGCCCTGGGGTAAATCCCCCCCCGAAACCGCTTGTAGGCGGCCATGCGCAGACATAACCCCAAACAATAGTTTATTGTCCAGAGGTTTGCTTAGGTGTGGCAGGGCTCCAGCTCGGATACATTGTATCTCCATACAATACATGATGTCATTTACACCGAGGGGGGGCAGTTGTTTGCTTAGTAAATCCTCCCCCTCAGTTTAAAGAGGCTGTTCCACTAAGTGCCCCCTCTAGTACTTTAAAGAATCCTTATCTGATCTGATGGGTTATTCTTCCCTTTGAAGGTTTAAAAACTTGTAAGAAGCCTTGGGGCTCCGGCAACCAATCTGTGTCGGCTTTTTGTGTCATGTGACAATTAGGTGATCCCGGCAAAAAATGATGGAAGAGGGAAAATTTTGTACGATAGCAGAATTATTTCCGGCGAGGAAACCTAACCCGGTGCTTAGCGCTGAGGATGGCAGCCGTGCTTGGGGTCGGCTTAGCCAAAGTATGTCGTTTGCTGCTAAATCATTCTTTTAGATTAAAAGATTTTATTATTTTAGTGGATTTTTTTTGACTGCATGCTTAAAATATTTAATTTTTGTGTTTTATTGAGGGTGGAAGGTAAGTGGAACAGCCTCCCGGCAGAAGTGGTAGAGGGTAATACAGCGAGGGTATTAAACATGCGTGGGATAGACATCCGGCTCCTGAATCTAAGACGAGACCAACGACTGATTAAGGTTTGAGTCGTTACAGCAGGAGAAGCGGCCGACTAGACGGGGGCCGCCAGGGCCGATCTGCAGGCGGGTTCTGGGTTTCTATTATGAAAGGTTTATTTGCCGTGATATCGAGATATAATCAGAAGCGAACTGGGGCCGGGTACAGAATGTTTTGTAATTTCCGTAGCATCAGGCAGCGTGCTGCGGGGTAACTGTCTGCGGGGTAACTGTCTGCGGGGTAACCGTCTCCGGCCCGGGCTGCGGGGTAACCGTCTCCGGCCCGGGCGGCGGAATGTTCCGCGATACGTGTTATTCCGCACGCTGCCAGCTGCTCCGGGAACCAAGAGAGAGGAGACCACGAAAGGAGCAGATGGCCGGAAAACGGGACATTTAACCCCGAAAACAGATAACAGGAGAGCCGACAAAGAGAAACGTGAAGCCAAATAAAACAGGGAAAAATCAGTGGGAAAGAGACGGAAACTCGTGTCCCGAATAATAACCGCTCTGATGGCGTTAGGAACATGCGCGGGCGGTGCCAACACCGGACTGGAGGTATTCGGTAGCCACCGTCGGCCTCTCCTGTGCCGTCGGGGTGCCCTACTCATCCGGGGGGCAAATCTCCAGCGCCGGGGAGAGATCCGCAGTAATCGACTAATGGGACTGAGCCCTTTTTTTGTATTAAAGTGGTAGTTTTGGTTGATTTTAGGGGCCGCTGTGTTACCATAGAGACGTTGCCGCCAACGGTTATGAATTTTCCAAGGCGGCTCCGGGTGAGGCGGACATGGCTGGAGGGACACGTCACGTGACGGCACCGGACAGGTGTCCCAGGTGTGGGGCTGTTGGGCGGTCTGATTACTGAACCATTGGGTGCCCCCTAACAGCAGAGCTGGGGGTCTGCGCATGCGCAGGTACGCACACCCACCACATTTATCTGTTGCGGTTTAGCAGTTAACCCAGGGGCGCCCTGCATCCTGGGGCCAATGGGCATGTTGTGACGCAATAAAAAAAATAAGGGGCTGAGATTTAACCCATTGCCTAGTGAGGGGGTCTTCAAGAATGCTTTATGCCAGTGAAGGGACTTATGGTTTTTAATAGTCTGTTTATTTGTGGTAATAATTGTCCTTATTGCCCCTGCATGGGGTAACTGGCACACACCCCACAGGCCTCGGCAGCACCGCTGCATGAAATGAATGGGGAAACGCAGCCTTAGCAGCTTCAATGTCAAGCGCGTCACGTGAGCGTTCCAAGCCTCACTGTGGTCGCCAGCGCTGCGGAAAAGACCTGAGTTTTGGTCCCGCCCCTATCTGTGACAGAGGCGGCGGGTGCCGACGGGAGCCAATCACACCGCGGGAGTCGTGGTATCTGGGTGTGGTGGAGGCGCGTCCAGGCAAGCGCTGAGCAGCTCCCGCCTGACAGGACAGAGGGCACCGAGCGGCGGAGCCGGGAGCCGGAGCCAGCAGCTGCGCAGGTGAGCGGGAGATGGGCGAGAGGCTGAGAGCGTGACTGACCGCCTTCTTGTGTATTGTACGGTTACTGTGCCCCAGTATACCCCCGGAGCAGGGGCTTCCAGCCTATGCCCCGCTATACCCCCTCCACTAGAACAGGCCTGCCAGCCTGTGCCCCACTATACCCCGTCCCCCCCAGCAGGGGCTGCCGGCCTGTGCCCCACCATACCCCTTCCCCCAGAGCAGGGGCTGCCAGCCTGTGCCCCTTTATACCCCCTCCCCTGGAGCAGGGGATGCCAGCCTGTGCCCCCTCCCCCGGAGCAGGGCAGCCTGTGCCCCTTATACCCCCAGAGCAGGGCCGGGCTCCTGTGCCCCCTTATACCCCCTCCCCAGAGCAGACCTGTCAGCCTGTGCCCCATTATACCCCCTCCCCCAGAGCAGGCCTGCCAGCTTGTGCCCCATTATATCCCTCCCCCGGAGCAGGGGCTGCCAGCCTGTGCCCCCTTATACCTCCTGTCACACTGTGATGGTATCTCTGCTACTATTCCAGCCCAAATGACCCATTGCCTGCCCCGCATGGATCCATAATTGGCCTTGTACCCCGTCACCCCTGTACCCCGTCACCCCTGTGCCCGGCGCCATCACCCCGACCTCTCTTCTTCCCCCCATGTACTCGCGGCAAAGTCTTCAGGGGTAAAAGTGCCTCTCGCTTGTGAGTTAACCCTGTCCTGTCGCGATACATTAACCTGATTGGTTTAAATATCCTTGGGACCCCCCCCCGTTATCTGTACAATGATTTTTGCTGTGAACCAATGTACCCCTCCTCAGGCCGCGTTTATTGCCCCATCCTGCGCAGCCCACCGTGAACGGCCATAAGCTCATAACAACCCGGAAAGCTATTGGTGGCCTCAGTCGTGGCGTTCGAAGTGTTAAGCTGAGGTATATCTCCTATATGTATTTATATACGGTGTTTGTGTCGGTCCGGTTCCTGGAACACAAACATCCCATTCATTCAGACATTCCGGCATCCTCTACCGCTGGAAGGCGTTCCATGCCTGCACTACTGCTGAAGTCACCTTTTGTCCGCAGATGTTGCTCTTCGAGGCTGATTGACGCGCTTGAACTGCTCATTGATTACGGCCCCCGCAGCGATGAGAGGGGCCGGGTGACCGTAGGACTTGGCAGCCGATTCCCCTCCTCCCAGTAACGGCGTTAATTATGATCGCTGTTGATTAGCAACCGATAGGAAGGAGCTGCTCGGCCTCCCTGCCCCCCCCCGCCGCGTGACGCCATCGCCTTGGTATGCGATACGGAGCGTTCTTGATGTTGGAGATCCCCGCTCCGCTCACCTGGCCCCCCCCTGCTTTTTATACCCCCACTCGCATTTCCGAACATGAATTAATGCCCCAAGCCTTTTTCTCGCGGCTTTACGCTTGCACCCGTTGACTCTTAGATTGTAAGCCTGCGAGACGAGCCCCCTTTCTCTAATGTATCGCGCCGTCTTGGTCCCTCGGTTCTGGTTCTGTCGGACCCTTTAAATGTCGGGACTGCAAGAAGTGCTGCAGGATTTGTCGGCGCTATACAAATCGGATAATAATGACACCTTTTCTGTACAGCCGTGTTCTAAAACCCTTTGTGTGCCGGACATCACGCTGACTCGACTCTCGAGGGGTTAAGTAAGCGTGTGATACACAAGCCCCCCTTTATTTGTGTAAATTAATGTATTTTATGGTCCGGTGTTTATAGAGGCGGCAAGCGAGGGGTTTATGCTGTTAAACAGATGTCATTGTTGTGATGGCCTCGTGTGTGATGTGTGTGATATATATATGTTTATATCTGTTGTATGTATATGTGTGTGTGTGATATATGTTTATATCTGTTGTATGTATATGTGTGTATGATATGTTTATCTTTTGTGTGTGTGTGATATATGTTTATATCTGTTGTATGTATATGTGTGTATGATATGTTTATCTTTTGTGTGTGTGTGTGTGATATATGTTTATATCTGTTGTACATGTATGTATATACCGTATAGATCTATATATATCCCCTTGCTGCAGATGAATGCTGGTCGTATTTAAAGGGAATGCAGTGGAACTGCAGTATTACTGACCGACTTAAACGTTTCTAATCTCATCTGCTATGACGTAATAACCCCGGTCTCCATGGAGATGTTATGTATACAAAGCGGCAATTATTTATTATTAAGGGTCATGTGATCGGTTGGCGTTCTTGTAGCAAAACCAACATAAAGCATTGGGGGATAACCATAAAAAATCCTCGTTTCATGCAGTTTAGCGCAGACCCCGTTCCAAGCGGG
Organism: Spea multiplicata; assembly: GCA_009364415.1. NCBI lineage: Eukaryota > Metazoa > Chordata > Amphibia > Anura > Pelobatidae > Spea > Spea multiplicata. The sequence continues at coordinate 5,371 of VKOC01000216.1, forward strand.
CTGAAGAATTTGGAGGCTTAGATCTAATGGTGGGAAGGCAGTTTTCTGAGGTAGATAAGTGGAACAGCCTCCCAGCAGAGGTGGTAGAGGGTAATACAGTGAGGGGATTAAACATGCATGGGATAGACATACGGCTCCTGAATCTAAGACGAGACCAACGACTGATTAAGGTTTGAGTCTTTACAGCAGGAGAAACGGGCGACTAGACGGGGGCCGGATGGGGCCGATCTGCCGGGGGTTTCTGGGTTTCTATGATATGTCTTGGGGTTGGAATAATGATGCGAGGTACCGGCCGTTTCTGAGTTTTTGGCTTTAAATGTTGCTGCCGATCCCCCCCCTGCCGGGCCGGCTCTGTGATGCGGCTGCTTTTGGCCGGCGGCCCCCGTACCGATGGATCGTTTGCTTCCCAGAGAGTTGTTGGAATCCCAGGAACCCGCGGTGGCTCCGGGCCACGTTTGCTCTGCTGGTGCCCCGGATCGGTTGATTGCGTTCTCCTCGCCGGCTCGGGATCTGCCGGTATTATTCTGCTCGGCCCGTCTGGGTTCTCGGTGGCGCAGGTTCAGTTTAGGGCGTTCTATACCCTCCGCTTTCACCCTGCGAGGGCCAATTCTCCAGCAGCTCCGCTCCAGAGGAGAAAGGATCCAGTCCAAGGTCACGAGCTCCGACTTGATTAATGTCTGCTAATTATTATTTATACTCACGATAAACTGCTCTGTACTCTTACCTATGCTGTGCTTGGCGAGGTTGTGTGCTTGTGGAGTGCCCAAAGTGTCCCTTTTCTCATCGTTTGCTGCAGCCCGGGGTAATTACAGATTTCATGGACTGATCGCCCGTGATGTTGGAACTTGTGCCCGGTACACACGGGTTAAAATGATTTTTTTACCCCCCCTCCCTCCGCACACAGATCAAGGTCCCTTTACAAACACAGCCCCCCCCGGGGTATTTTTGCCGGTATACAGGAATTGGCAGCGATGTGTCAATTAGTTACTGGTTGGAAGGTGACCCCGGGGTCAGGCGGATGGGGTAAAGTTCCCGCTCCAGATGCACGTGCAGGGGGGCACCTGGTCGCCCCCCCTTGCCGTTGGGTTAAGCCGGGGGTTATTTACAGCGCGCTTTAATCTGCTTTGCTGAATGTGCTGTCAGCGCTTCGTGTTTTTGCAGAGGACGGCAGTAGTGGTTGCAGTGGTAATTAGTAAAACCAGCGCGGGCATCGCCTTCCCGTCCGCTGGGGCCGTGTAATGTATAACATCGCACCCGGAGGGGGGGGGTGTCGCTGACGGTGGCGGGGCTCCTCTCTGACGGTGGCGGGGCTCCTCTCTGACGGTGATGGGCTGCTCTGGGCCGGCTTTCAGTACCTGCTAGATGTCTCAGATACCCCAGGGGGTAACGGCGTCGGCTACGGTATCCTTCCCCGACCCCCTTGGTTGAGGGTAATAAGAGTCGGATGGACTTGTCTCATGTCGCAGTGGAACGCATGGGGCTGCGTCGCGTATTCACACCAGGTGAGCGGGGGCCGGTTGAGGCCTCGCTTCTTTCTGTGGTTAAGGTAATAGGGAAGCGGTAAGGATATCCTAACCAGGAGCTTCCGCCGGTGATTTTTCACGAGCAACGCTGCCGGTCGCCAAGCAAAAAGTAAAAATATCTTAGATGCAAACCCCTATAATCCATAGCCGGATGCTAATGGGGCTGTCAAGCATGAGCATGCGCGGCGGCTGTGCCCATACACTTGGCACAGGCTCTGATGTGCATGCGCGGCGGCTGTGCCCATACACTTGGCACAGGCTCTGATGTGCATGCGCGGCGGCTGTGCCCATACACTTGGCACAGGCTCTGATGTGCATGCGCGGCGGCCGTGCCCATGCGATTAAAGTGTTAAATGCCTCTCTGAGCCGTTCTTATCTTGTGTTCTGAACTAACAACCTTCAGGGTCACCTCCCTTTCACTGCTGCGGATTATCAGCAATAAATCATCTCATGGAAGGTTCCGGCTTAAAGGGACGCACAGAAAATAAACAGCAAACTGCACCAGTATAGAAATCTGCCCCCTCCCCGTGTGCTGAGTTATCCAATCCTCTGCTATTATATGCTTCTGCGGAATCCCCCCCCCCCCACGCATTTACAACGGAGCCCAATGTGGAAATTTAAAGGCGGGGTACCGTGTTCCTAACCGTGTCCAGGTCTGTTTGTGGCCCTTGAGGACTGGTGTTGTGCTACCACTAACCCCTCCCCCTTAAATATTTTGTTTGCCTTGGACCAATAAAATGTGCCAGTTTTGACCAAAGGCTTGAATGAGTGAATGAATGAATATTATTTGCCCCAGGGGCAGGCGTTGTGACTCCGGGACACGTTTGTCACTTTGTATCCCAGGAAAAGGTAACAATGAATGAATGAATGATTGCTGATGATGAATGATTGCTGACGATGATGAATGATCGGAGATGGTAGTAAAAATGTAAAGCGGCAGTCCCAGTGCGTGCGTCTTTAATGCCCCGGGTGTTTATGAATCGTTATCCAGAGCCTTTCTGGTCACCAAAGCAGCTCCTTCCCAAACAGTTCTTTGTCTAAACGACCCCCCTCCTAGCGCGAGAATCCCAAATACCTGCGCGCCAGACCCCCGGCCGCTCGTCTCCGTGCTGTAAACAGGACGCGGGGCTGCCTCTGGCAGTAATGTTTCCCCCCTCCCCGGAGCCGCTCTGCTGACGCCCTGCGCGTTTTACTTTATTTATAGAATATTTTGGTACCGATCGGCAGAGCCGCTCCGCGCCGCGGGTTCTATATAATATTCAGTCTATCGATTGGTTGGAGATGCCGGGATGCAGGGTTCATTCTGAAATTTTAACCTTTAAAAGTATATATATTTTTTCTGTTTGATTATTCAGTTTTTTGGGGAAATAACCCCGTTTTGCTGCCTCGTTCGGCTCTCTTCCTCATTTTGCGAATGCAGAACAAAGTCCCCTCTGTGCTGCCGTATTTATAGCCCGAAGTCATGTGACCTGCCGGGTGACGGTAAAGAAACCTTCACATCGTCCCCGACGCGGCCAAGGAAGAGGGATCCAGGAGCGCCCCGCGGGTACCACTTCCCCTCATCCTTCATGGCTTCTCTCTTTAACCCCTTCACGACAAAGCCCGTGCCTGTACCGGCTCACAATGCCTTGTCATTAAGGGGTCTTAAACAGCAGGATATTGGGTTATCCCATGCATGTTTAATCCCCTCACTGTATTACCCTCTACCACTTCTGCTGGGTGGTTGTTCCACTTATCTACCACCCTCTCTGCTATGGCTTGGTTATTGGTAACAAAATCCATAGTGAGTGGGCAGTTGCAGGTCAGCCTGTATGTGCCGGGAGCGGTGATGTTATTGTGAGTGCGGGGTATAAGCAGCAGCGGCGGCGGCTGGGAGGCAGAGCAGGGTGCGTTGGCGTGTCTCTGTACCTGTCGGCAGGAGGGCCGTCCCAGCGATCTGCTGCAATGTGCGAGCACGCGGGGAGAGCGGGGGCAGGGAGCAGGATATGATGAAACGCTCTGCGATGGGAAGGCGGCAGCAGCTGTGACGGAGCGCAGGTACCTGCAGCCGCAGGCGGCTGGGGGTGCTGGGAGTGCTGGCCTTGGCGGGGTGCTGGGAGTGCTGGCCATGGCGGGGTGCTGGGAGTACTGGGAGTGCTGGCGTCGGGTCTCAGGGCCGCTCACTTTTAATCTGTTGTCTTCACTGGTTTGAGCCTCGGTAAAGCTGCGTTGGCAGTCGGGTTCGGAATTCCGATGGTCTCCCCTCATTTTCATTAATTAAACCAGCCCGTCCACGTTTACCTCCGGGGGGCCGCAGGTTATTGTTTAAAATGCGTGTCTATCCCGTTCCTCTCGCGCCCCGCCGGGTAATTCTGTGACCGGGTGAATCCGATCTCCACCGGCATCAGAGCTCCTCGGGTTATTACCGGTAACCGGAGGGGTCGGAGGTCCGTGGGCCGGGATGTGGACTGTTTGCTCTGGTTTAGTTACATTCTGTCTGTCTGCAGATACAATATAACCCCGGAAACATAAATATCAGCTTTTAGTGTTTCTTAGCCGTTGCTTTCCGCCTTTTTTAAAATAACCCCCCCCCCCCCATTGTAGGCTCCATCTGGCGGGTGGGGGAGGTGTTAATTCTTTGTATAAATATAATTATATACGCACTTGGTGTTTATTAACGTAAACCGGTGTGCTGCCGGCTTGCTGCGTGGGCCGATTCGCTGCGTTGCCGTGCAGTCGCTCGTGGGGGGAATTATTGCCTAAACGACTGGAAACGCTTCTATCGCGTGCTGATCAGAGCCGGCGCGTTTATCTGCGGGTCGAACGCGACTGATTTAACCAAACCGGCATCTCGGGTGTTTGTAAAAAAAATTACAACATAACTGTTTCTGAGAGGGTGGTAGATAAATGGAACAGCCTCCCAGCAGAGGTGGTAGAGGGTAATACAGTGAGGGTATTAAACATGCATGGGATAGACATACGGCTCCTGAATATAAGACGAGACCAACGAGTGATTAAGGTTTGAGTCGTTACAGCAGGAGAGACGGGCGACTAGCCAGGGGCCGGATGGGGCCGATCTGCCGGCAGGGTGTGGGTTTCTTTGCCAGGCTGGATTAGATATAAATAGTTATTTTTTTAATTGATGGGACGTTTATCATCTAAATCAAGAAAGGAGCCTATAAATATCCTTAAGGGACACGCCTGGCACACGTGTGTCTGATTACGTGATGGTGACTGCGTGTGTACGGAACACAAATGTGACCTAGAACCCCCGTGTTCTGGAACCATCTGTGTGAAGATGCTGGGGTGTTGGAAGCGGTGTTGGCGCATGTATACCCGCGGGTGCTTTGGCTCGATTGTACAACTCATTATATATCATATGTAACGTGTCCTGAATACATACATGTTCTTATATATTTGTGACTCGGCGTGATGAGCGGTTCGTTCTGTGTTATCGAGTAAACAATCGGATGTTCCGGATCCTCAAGAACCTCACGGAGCCATAAAAACGGACAAAATAAATGAATCGTACCCAAAACAGGCTTATTTTAAACCCCCCCCCCCCGCCGGGCTTTCAAATCCCAAATAATAACCTCTTTTTGTTTTACTTTTTGCCCGGACCCCCCCTAATCATTAGCCATAACTTTGTTTCAAACATTGGGGATACCGGCTCAGGTGAGGAGTCTGTCGGAGGAAGGCCGGGTTTACGGAGGGCCGGCACGGCCCTCGGCGGGTGGGAAGTCCTGGGTAGCGGAATATTACAGATAATATATATTTATCACACGCTGTAGGGTGGCTCGGGTGAGGAGTCTGTCGGAGGAGCCGGGTTACGGGGGGCCGGCACGGCCCTCGGCGGGTGGGAAGTCCTGGGTAGCGGAATATTACAGATAATATATATTTATCACACGCTGTAGGGTGGCTCGGGTGAGGAGTTTGGGTCGGAAGGAGCCGGGTTACGGGGGGGCAGCCGGCACGGCCCTAGGGGGGTGGGGAAGTCCTGGGTAGCGAATATTACAGATATATATATTATGCAACGCTGTAGGGTGGCTCGGGTTGAGGAAGTCTGTCGGAGGAGCCGGGTTACGGGGGGCCGGCACGGCCCTCGGGGGGGGTGGGAAGTCCTGGGTAGCGGAATATTACAGATAATATATATTTATCACACGCTGTAGGATGGCTCGGGGTTGAAGAGACCGTGATTTATTATCGGCTCTTTATTGGCTTTCGATATTTAACCCTTTGCGGGTTCAGCGGTAGTTCTTGCCCCCATGAACTGCCTGTTACTTACTCCCTGCGTTCTGCTCGCGGTTTTTAACCCCTTCCCGGCTTCCTGTGTAGTAACGCTCTGCCTCCCCGGTGCCTGGATTTGGATGCGGCTTTTCACGCCGCGCGACATGCGCAGCCAAACCTTACAGACCTCCGCCGTGTAAAGCCGGCCGCGTGAAGGGCTCCGGCGGTCAAAAAACGTGGAATTTTCCTTAAATTGATTACTGCTGTATACTCTGTGCTGTATATACCCGAAAACAGCCGGCTTCTTACCTTTTAATAGGATGATATAACAATGGAGTATCGGTTGATTTATGTAGCAAAAACATTGTTTGAAATGCTGCAGTGATGGGAGTAGTAAGAGTAGTAGGTGTGATGGGAGTATTAAAAGTTGTAAGTGTGACGAGAGTAGTAGCAGTGATGAGAGTAGTAGGTGTGATGAGAGTGATGGGAGTAGTAGGTGTGATGAGAGTGATGGGAGTAGTAGTTGTGATGAGAGTGATGGGAGTAGTAGGTGTGATGAGAGTGATGGGAGTAGTGGGAGTGATGGGAGTAGTGGGAGTAGTAGGTGTGATGGGAGTAGTAAGAGTAGTAGGTGTGATGAGAGTAGTGGGAGTAGTAGGTGTGATGGGTGATGGGAGTAGTAGGTGTGATGGGAGTAGCAGGAGTGATGGGAGTGATCTGTGAGTCCTGATCTGTGCAGAGACAATGAATCCCCCGTCTGCTTCTGTCCTGCGATTCTTTATGAAAATCCCGCGTTTGTCTGGGACGAGGATTAAATAATTACAGCGTCTGCCGCGCCGGGGATTAAACGCCAGGAAATTCACTTTTTGAGTGCCGTTTCCCGAAGCGGCGAGTCCGGACCCGATAGTAACGCGAGCGGCTGCGTGCCGAGAAGGGCCGCCGCGGGTTTGTATTATTCCGGGGTCTCTGAATACGGTTATGGAGGGCTCAGCGGAACGTGGAAGGAACTTTGCGACACGGAGTCCGCTGCTGGGTTCTGCGCCCCGGAACTCCACGGGGTTCTGTGAATCGCACAATCAGGGCGAACCCCCGAATTCACGATAAATGAACGAAAAATACACATTAACTCTCCGTCTCCCGTGATAATTGGCTGCTGGACAGGGCCAGGCCGGGGCAGGGAAGTGACCTCAATGGCAGTGCTTTCTGTGCATGCGCATCCTTGCCTGTAGCTTTGCTGAGCCAAAGTCTGACTCCCAAGAGCTTACAATCTAAAAGTCTGCGGCGAAATGGAGAGAATCTGAGACCAACGCATTCCGCGCGTGGCGTTTGAACCGCAGTCTGATGACCCGGCCGCTCCGAACGCTCTCGGGGACGGTGACCCCTCTTATCTGTTTAACCCCCGGCTTCCCAAGGCGATCCAGGTTCACGGACCTGAAATGAGTAAAAAACACACAGTTTTAGAACATTTACACCAAAACATCGTGATTTTCACAACTTAGTTTCAAAAATAATGTAAGATGCAGAAAATGTGGCTGCTTTTGTGTCTTTATTGTTTATCCCAGAGCAGGGTTTTTGGGGGGGGCACTCTGCGCATGTTTTGATATCTCGGCCGCGGATCGCCGTTGTTTTGGGAGATTAAGCGCTGACAGAGCCGCCATTGTTCTGCCGGTGACGCCGTCCGCAAACACCGAGGGTTTCAATGCCCCCGTTAATAGCTCTTTGTTACCCCCCCAGCGTGACAGGAACGTTCCTCGCCGTCCGGGACGGCCCAGTTACCCCCCGTGTCCCGGGGCGGGGAAGCAGAACGTCTGTTACATTCTAGCCGTTTGATTGATATTAATCATTTTATATTTTGGGTATTAAAAGTTGGGTTTTTTTTATGTTTTTTTTGTGCCTCTTGGTGGGGGTCGCACCGTTTAATTATTTTTTTTGTTTTAATTTGAGACCGGATCGTTAGTTTGAGGTCTGAGACATCTTTACATCTACCGTAGTTTTTGCTTTTTCCGCCCCGTTTCCCTGGCTCCGGGCACCCGCATTGTGTTTACCCAACAGCGGGGTGATTATTGGGCGCAGCGGCGCCGTCCTACCAGCCGATACGTTTCGCAAACTTCACTTTGGCATGAAAAAAATGGATCTGGGAAGTATGCGGGGGGGGGGGGGGAAATGGGGCAATTCTGTGTAATCCCCCCCCCCGGGGCAAATAAATATGGGGCATTGGGCAAGAACGTTCCATGTTTGGCTCTGTAGCTGTTGGATGCGGGAGACGTTATCTGTAATGCATGTATTTTGGAGGGGTTATTGTGGGGGTCCTCCAAGCCCCCCTCCGATGTGGGCAGGGGAAGGGCCGCTTGGTTTGGGTGGAGATCTTGAATATTTGTTACATATTAGCCCCCCCCCCCCCGAAAGGGCTGTAACTTCTATGTGGGGTCCGTGCGGAGGGCCGTGTGACTCCTCGATTTGTATTTTGGGGCAGAAAGCGGTGTTTTTGGATGTTTAGAGGTCGTTTCTGGTTCCCCCGCGGGTCGGCCGCACGTCTGATGTTTCCGCCTCCAGGCGTCGGTGGCCGCGAGGGAGCTGAGGCGGCGGTAAATGATCCTTATTCCTCCCCACGTCCCTCACCCCCGCATGGATCTGAGTCGGGATTCATTTGCTTTCGTGGTTTCGTTTTCCGGAATATTTCTTCCAATCAATAAGAAATCGCTGAGCTCCGCGTCGGGTTCCAATTACTCGAGGATTTAACTTTCCGGACGTCGGCGGCGTGGAGTCGACCTCTTCGGTCTTCTGGAGGTCGGGGTCTCCGCGTGGCCGGCCCGTCGCCCACTGCTAGCTGTTCTCTAGCCCCCCCTTTTTGTTCAGTAAAGTAGAGCCCAACCAGCAGCGGCACCGCTCCGTCCGACGCGTTTCACCCCAACGAGTAAATTCTTCCTCCTCTCTGTTCATACGTTGTGTATTTGGGGTGTATCCCGCCCGGTTACCCCACATACCCCGATCCCACGGAGAAGGTCTGGGCCGGGTGGGATTTCTGCGATGGAAGCCGTTATAACGGAAGGATCTCCTGCGTCGAGCGGCTCCGGGAAATGCGTCGGCAGGAATTCCGCTTGTGGGTTTAATGAGAAGCGAATCGTCTGGGGGTCGGGTTTGAAACGCGCCGGGGTGGGGGGGGACATCGTTTCCCAGTCTAATTCTTCATAGAATAGGAAAGCGTTTTTATACGCAGAGATCGCCTGTTTATTGAGGCGCGATTGAGGTCGATGAACGACGCGAGCCAAATAATCGCGTGCTCGGCGCGGACGCTCGGCGCGGACGCTCTGGATCCAAAACCGCATTGATGTAAAATCTACAAACTGATTGTTTTTTTTCCTTTGAAATACCCAATTCCATAATTTTATATCCCCCCCCCAGCTGATCGGGCGACTCGGTGCCGCTCGCAGTTGACATTTCAGAATCTGGGTTATTTTTAAGTCTCCTGCCCTCTCACCGTTGCCATGACTACTAAATGATGTCCTGGGGCGGATGGCGCACAGCAAGGAATGAAAATCATAAAAATAAACAAGCCTCCGCCGCGCAGCAGAGCTGGGCCATAAAACGCGTCGGAGTGTTCTCGAGTGTTTCTTGCAAGCTTTTAATAGATCTGAGCGCATGTTGGACAAGGCCCTTTTTTTTTTTCTTTTTTGGCAGCATATGGAGCAGCCTCCCAGCAGAAGTGGTAGAGGGTAATACAGTGAGGGATTAAACATGCATGGGATAGACATCCGGCTCCTGAATCTAAGACGAGACCAACGACTGATTAAGGTTTGAGTTGTTACAGCAGGAAAACGGCGACTAGAAGGGGGCCGGACGGGGGCCGATCTGCCAGCGGGTTCTGTTTCTATCGCGGTTCTTGCTTTGTTCTTACCGCCTGCGACACAAACAGCCCCCCCCCCCGCTTGCATGATGTCACGTGTCTGATCCTAAAGGGATGATGACCAATTTCCACGCTGGTCATCATCCCGATGCGTTAACGAGACCCTGTTCATACGCGTTGCCGCGGTGACGTTTGATCGCATCACACGGACCGTTACATTGTAACATTTTGAACAAAGCTTTATTTCCGGAAGGGTTTGTCGTGTGGTTGAGATTTGACATTTTTATTTTATTGTTTTTCAGGTTGTAACGATCTTCAGCGGACGGACGGACGGACAGACAGACGGCGCGTATTAATACCTTTCACCAACAAACGCCATGTCGGGGACCTACGACGAGTCCGTGGGGCTGGAGGTGTCCAGCGACAGCTTCTGGGAGGTGAGAAATCCGCGTTTTATCCTAATAAAGACTTTTATCCTCCGTCATTCTGTGACATTGAACCGGGATGTCTGCCGCTGCAGGAGGTCATGTGACATTTGTCCCCGCCCCCTTCCCCCAAGCGGCACCGCGTGCATTGCTTTATGGCAAAGTTGTGTGAGATTACGCCGAGTCACGCCGAGTCGCGTTCGCTTTTCGCGCTGTCGGTTTGATTCTGCCGAGGAACGCAGTTCTCCTGGCCAATCAGGTTCCTTCGTTAACTTGTGACCTCAGGAAGAGCCTAATAGTTCCGTTTGATTGGACGGTTAAGCGGATTACGGCTTGGTTCCCTGTAATAAATAGTCGTCCCCCTGTCCTTCCGTCTATTGGGGGTTCTGTGGCCGGTCTGCTCGGGAATTGCCGAGTCCTGCGCCCCCCGCCCCCCCCCGTTTGGTCGCATTGTTCTGCAGGAAAGCGATGATTCATTCGGATTCCCCGATCGCGCAGGAACTTCTTATCGCAGGAAAGGAAGCCCCCTTTGGAATTTTCTACTAAGCTGGAAAAAACTCAGTTCCGCCTGTTTTTATAGAAGAAGAAAAAAAAAAGGAATCGCAGCCAAACGGCAATAACAGCGCAAACCTCCCCAAAACACGGATGTGCGGAGCGATTATATAAACTGAGTCTGCGTTAATGAGGAACGTAGGAAACCTGCCGTGTGTGACGGGGGCTGCCGTGTGTGACGGGGGCCGCGGGGCACCCCAGCCCCCCCTGTATAACGAGAGAGAGAGAAACACTAGAGGGTCAGAGGCTGAACGGAACGGAAGGGAGTTTTACTTTACTGAGAGGGTGGTAGATAAGTGGAACAGCCTCCCAGCAGAAGCTTTAAAGCCCCCCAAAAAACACACTAAAAAAACAGGCTGATTAGATGGACCCAATGGTTTTTATCTGCTCTCAGATTCTGTTTCTATGCCCTGCTGTTGGCTGAGTGTTGTGGGGTTTGGCTAAAATTGACCTGAGGTTCCGGGGGCATTGAAGGCCGGTCCCGTTGGTTTCATTTTCATGCGGGCCCCGCTGGTGAACCTCGGCTAAAACACACGAGTGACTCTATCGCCCCGTACGCTGCAGTAATATAAATGCACCCCCCCCCCGTATGCGAATTCCTCCCGTGAAGGTCCCTCTCTGTTAACAGATCGTCGTTTTTCCTCCCCAGGCGACGCTCTTAAAGACTCCATTGACCACCTGTATTTTCTTAAGCCGAATGTTCCCTGCACGGCTTGCCTCGGGGGGGGGGGGGGGTGGATTCATGGGGTTTGTGGCGTGTTTTTGGCGTGTTCTCCGCGCTGGCATCGCTCACGGATGTCACGGAAGAAGCCGGACTCGTCAGACCTGATTTCTTCTCGTTTTGGCAGAAACTCAGATGATTTATTTCGGTCCGTGTTTTGCGGAACTCCCTGTACCTCCCCAAACCGGAGCCCAGCGTCTCCCAGTATAAATCTTACTGGGTCGGCGAGGAGACGGCACGGAATCTTGGGGCTTTTACTATATTTGCCCGGGTCGGGGGGCTTTCGTAGAATGGGGGGGGGCATAGTCGGCGATGGGTTAAAGCTGAGCTTAAGTCGTTAATGGGTAGAGACGCCATGGTATAGGGCCAAATGGCAAGAATTGGTGGGTTTACGAGGGCTCGACTTGTGAGCTTACAATCTAATTTATTTTATATAGACGTATTAGAAGGCACGGGCTGTTTTTGGAATCGTAAGCTCCGTTTTGCGGTTTGCGCAGGCGCTCTCTCGCATCTCAATCCTAAGAAAAATCCTCCGAGGGCCGGGGAACCAGAGTGTGAATTATGTGTTATATTATGACATCATCATAAAAACTCTCAATAAATAACATGAACTGGGCGAAACGCAGCGGAATGACGCAACCCGCGGCCGATCTGCTAAATCTGAACGCTCTGCGGCGGAGCTGTGATTTGTTGCGCATGACTTTTTTTTTTTTTCCCCCTCAGGTTGGGAATTACAAGCGCACGGTGAAGCGGATCGACGACGGACACCGGCTGTGTAACGATTTAATGAATTGTCTTCACGAGCGGGCGAGGATCGAGAAGGTTTACGCGCAGCAGCTCACAGAGTGGTCCAAGAGATGGAAGCAGCTGGTAGAGAAGGGTGGGTGAAACTTTCACGTAGTTTATCGCGGGAGCGCTGCAACTTCCCTGATCCGCAGACCCGGGGCGGCCGTCGCTGTCAGTCATGTTATTTTGGGTGACTTTCCCGGCTCAAACACCACACTGAGCTGATGCTTTATGGCGATGCTAATGAAGTCCGTTCCTCCATAGACTTTCATTAGTCAGAGAGTCCAGCTGGGTGATTGAGACCGAGTTATTCTATTGTTCCCCACAGGCAGTATGATAAGGAGTCGCGGTGTTTAGTAGATCGGGGATCAGATAACAGAGCGAGAATCATACAAACGGCTGATATGCAGCTGCCTGAAAACTTTATATTATGGGGGCAAAAACTACAACCGGGGTAAAAATGAAAACTTTTTTAATTTTTAATCTGATATTCGGAATACAAACAGTCAGTGTGGGTTCTCCTTTAAGAATGTGACGGGACCCGTGCTGGCTGTGTATGATAGGGGTTGTAGCTGCTTGCTGGCTGTATTTATTTTTGTGGCGCTCCGGCCAGGCCCGCAGTACGGCTCGGTGGAGAAGGCCTGGAACGCCCTGATGACGGAAGCCGAAAAAGTGAGCGAGCTGCACCTGGAAGTGAAAAACGCGTTGATGAACGAGGACTTCGAGAAGATCAAGAACTGGCAGAAGGAGGCTTTTCACAAGCAGATGATGGGCGGCTTCAAGGAGACCAAAGAGGCTGAGGACGGCTTCCGGAAAGCACAGAAGCCATGGGCCAAAAAGCTGAAAGAGGTAACTCATCCGATCGGTAACCGGGGGGGGTTACAGTCAGACATTAAACTGTGCCTTTTAATAGTGTACGTGTGTGGCGTGCGTCAGGCGTGTGTTCCGTGTCCCCGTCCTGGTTACGTGTCCTCTCTGTGCAGGTGGAAGCGTGTAAAAAGGCTTATCACGCGGCCAGCAAAGAGGAGAAGCTGGCCATCTCTCGGGAGACCAACAGCAAAGCGGACCCGGCCCTCAACCCCGAGCAGCTCAAGAAACTGCTGGACAAGGTGGAGAAAAGCAAGCAGGACACCCTGAAGGTAGAGATCCCGTGGCAGGCGTCCGTTTGTCTGGGAGGCGTCTGGAAGGAACGCCCTGCAGAGCAAACACCGCCGGGTGAAGCGTTCGTCGTTTTAAAGCTGCAGTTCCACCCGCCGAACGTTTTAGAACCAAATGCAGCGGGCAGAAAGCATTGGGTTAAATGAATTCACCCGTTTTGCCCTGGTTATCTGTACAGGGCTCTGCGAGGTGGCATTAAGCTGTACAGCCCCCCCCCAGCTCTGTTTTAGGATAAATAATTTAGATTTGTGTTAATATTTGAGCAGGTACTACAGAGGGTGACACCTTCTGAATAAAACAAGCAGTCGTAACGGCAGGTTAGGAGGGCGAGCGCACCGGCAGACACCTCCCGGGCGGGCATCGCGCTCACGGCGGGTAGAGTTTCTGTCGCTTACACAGAATGGAAACCGAGCCGGAACGTCTGCAGAATCCTGGATTTTTGTGAATTTCTGATACGTAAATAATGACCAAAAAACAGTATGAAGGATAAATGCAAAGCTTGAGTCATTTCTCTCGTATAACGCCACCATACGCCGCAGTGCTGTACAACGGAGTAATGGAGGATGAGCAGGAAGAGATAATTTTTGGAATTTAGCAAATTCCTGTTTATAAAGAACATTTTGCTGCGTTTAAGTCGAGTGGTTTGATGATTGCATCATTGCTTTCGCCTGAAACTTATTAGAGTGCTAGCTCTGTCTCATGGCGTCTCTCTCTTTCTTCCCTCTCTCTCTCTCTCTCCTCTCTTTCTTCTCTCTTTCTTCTCTCTCTCTCCTCTCTTTCTTCTTTCTCCTCTCCCTCCTCTCTCCTCTCTCCCTTATCACAGACCAAAGAGAAGTACGAGAAGGCCCTGAAAGATCTGGACAGCTCCACTCCGCAGTACATGGAGAACATGGAGCAGGTGTTTGAGCAGTGCCAGCAGTTTGAGGACAAGCGGCTGCGTTTCTTCCGGGAAGTGCTGCTGGAGGTCGAGAAGCACCTGGATTTGTCGGCCGTAAGCAGGTAGGTGGCCTTTCCCGCTTCGAAAAGCCCCCGCGCCGGACCCGGAACATCCGCGTGGGCTACAGGATCTAAATCCAGCGTTACAGGAAGCCCCCCGAAATACGCAACGCATATGCAAGTACTTTGTAGGCACTGACCTATGATTATTATTATTATTATTATTTTATTATTAGTTACGCCGCCATCTACCGCGATCTGGAGTACACCATTAAGTCAGCGGACGCCGCAGAGGATCTGAAATGGTTCAAGAACAATCACGGCCCGGGGATGTCCATGAACTGGCCGCAGTTTGAGGTGAGGGTCTGTGACGTATTAAAAAGCTGCGCATGTTCAGCGCTGCGAGTATTTATGGCGGTTTCATTAAGAAGCGTTTACACCATCCTGATCTGCCTTCTGTTCCGTTACGCTAACGATTTCCTTTCTGTTTCTCTCGCTTTCGCCGGCAAAAGGACGAGGTAACTTTTCTCTGTTACGTTCGTGTGTCCGCGCATGCTGGCGGAATAAACGGAACAAGGTTGCTTTGTGTTGTGTAGTCTAAGCTTTCCCTCTATTTCTGTGGATATTGCACGTTTTTGTGCTTTCTGTAAGTGTTTTGGGTTAAGAAAACGTCGTAATATATACATCACCCGTCTGGGTCGGTTACCGGAAGGAGTTAAATCCCCCGTGTATCTATACTGTAGGGCGATAGCGCCCCCTCCTGGAGAATTAATAACTCCCCGTAATAATTGGATGAAGGCCTGCGGCCGGCTCGGGGTCTTCCTCTTCCTCACCGTCTCCCTCCTCGCAGGAATGGTCTGCGGATCTGAATCGCACGCTGAGCAGAAGAGAGAAGAAGAAGCCCGGGGAAGGGGTGACCCTGACGGGAATCAGCCAGGCGGGCGAGCAGGCGGCGCTGCAGAACAAACACAGCAGGTAGGCCTCCGGCGCAGGTCTGTGTATTATGTATGCACATTACGGGGACTTTATCCTCTGCTTTCATTTACATCTCGTGGGACTTTTACTTCCCCCTCCCTCCAAATGAAAACACGGAGGTCGTTTGCCCCCCCGTAGTACCCAGCAGGGTCTTTGGGGTACCAGGTCTTCGCGGGCAAGGGGGGGGGTCGCAAAACCCCAGGCAATAATATACGCTCTATTCAGACCGGAACGTGCAGAATAAATAACATGACGGCCGAGAACGGATCGGGGACTCGTCCGAGCCGCTATTAAATAAATTAAAATATTTAAAAATGAATATTATAAGTCAGGCGGTGAGGTGCATGCTGGGATACATCTTCTCCGCAGGACGTGTTAAGAGTTAATCATTTATTCTACTGTATATATTATATTAAAACTTCAGCCTCGACCCGCTTGGGAACGCGGCTTTAACCCTTAATACCCCAGGAACCACTTCTTTCTTATTCTTCTGCCACGGTCTGGTAGGTTGATGTCGCTGCTCTTTGTTTTTCCCCCCCGAATAGCCACCTTAGCGTGCAGTCAGTGCAGTCCGGTAACAACCCCTTCGAGGACGACGACGAGCCGCCAAATATCATTGAGAAGGAGGACATAAAAACCAAAAAGTTTGTGAAATAACGTTACCCTCCCCGTTTCTTCCTCCCCCGCTGCCGGTAACCGGACGGCGCGCTCCGCATCAAAATGTTTATTTTGTGGCTAAAACTTACTTTTTTCCCCCCTTAACCGGTGTCTTCCTCCCCTTTCCCGGCACCGGACACTAACCGCACTTCTCTCACTCGGCGTTGTGTGTTTGTGTTAACCATTTGTTGCAGTCGCGAGCTGTTTCGGGGCGTTTGGGGCCTTTTTTTGGATTTGGTGACTTTTTTTACGTTGTGTCCAATGTATAGATCGAATCTTCTGGATCTCTGGCTGTCGGCTACCGGTGCGGGACTCGGAGAGAGCGTTGTTTTAAGGGCGACGGCTTCGTATTGGGCACTCTTATAACCGTATTAGGCAGTGTTGGCTTTTTTTGTTTTGTTTTTTTCCTCCCCAGGGGCACATAAGATGTATACAATGTTTGGGGACGCCCTCGCCAGTTGATATTAACGGTTGCTGTGTCTATGAAGCATGCGCAACGCACAGATCTGCATGAACAGAATGTTTTCATTAACCGTCTGCTTTCCTTGCTGTAAAGAGCTCCGCCGCGAGGCTTAATGGTTTAACCCCTTCAGCACCGTGTGTGCTCCATCTTCTATGTGTGTTGTTCAGGGTTGCGGATGAATAACCCCCCCCCGGGGTAATTCTGTAACCAGGCTCGTGCTTTCGTTGCAGCGTCAGTAGCTACGAGAAGAGTTACCCCGCGGAGTGGTCGGACGACGAGTCCAATAACCCCTTCACGTCCTCCGATGCCAACGGGGACAGTAACCCGTTCGACGAGGACGCCCCCCCGGCCGGGCTGGAGGTCCGTGTGAGGGCGCTGTACGACTACGAGGGGCAGGAGCACGATGAGTTAAGCTTTAAAGCCGGTAAGCGGATCCCTCGTCCGGTAATTGCTTATTAGGTCGAGGATTTACATTGTACCCCCGTGCGGCTTATCGCGCCGGGCCTTATGCAAAAAAAAAAAACTGCCCCTCTTGGCATTAAAAGAGCAATGGGTTAAAATAAAAAAAATGTACTTCTTATTTATGTTTTGGTGATAATTCGTGGCCTCCGTCCGGCAGCGGCCCTCGCGGGGAGCTTCTCCGTGGCTCTAACCGGCGACTTTTTTTCCCCTTTTTTCGCAGGAGAAGAGCTGACGAAGATCGAAGATGAGGATGAGCAGGGATGGTGCAAGGGCCGCCTGGACGGGGGTCAGGTCGGCTTATACCCCGCCAACTACGTGGAGCCCGCCCAGTGATGCCTGCCTGGGCTCCTCCCCTGCCCCGCCCACAGCGCACGCATAGTTAAAACAAAAAAGAAAATTTAAAAAAAAACACGGAAAAAGTGTATTCTATTCACTGGGATGTATGATAAATAATGTGTACATATCACATACATACCGCGCACATATCACGCACACATTGTGTACAGATCACGCACATATCACATACATATCACATACATACCGTGTGCACACCGCGTACATATCACGCACATACCGCGTACATATCGCGCTTACATCGTGTACATATCACGCACATATCACATACATATCACGCACGCACGCACACATCGTGTACATATCGCGCACATATCACGCACGCACACACCGCGCACATATCACGGTATGAGGAGCGCCACGCCGGGCTTCACTCATTCAGCAGAACCTCTTATCTTTCACCCTTGATTTTATTCTATGATTTTTGGGGTTTTTTCTCTGTTTTTAACCCGATAGCGTGTTTACGACACACGTGGATTTTTTTTTGCTTTTCCATAAAGGGGCTGTCGAAATTTTAGTGCAAAATCAGCACATTTGAAAAGCTAGCATTATTTTGCTCTTTTATTTTTTTTCATTATTTTAACGTTTTTTTTTTTCTTTTTTTAACGCGTTTTTGGGTGAGGACAGTGCCTTGCGTTGATCCCGAGTTCCCGTAAACCGTCTGATTTGTTAAGTGACCTTCAGTAAGGTGGGAAATATATTTTTTATAAGTGTCGCCGTTACATTTTTTGTTTTTTTTCGCGTCTTATTTAACGTTGAGGTTGTCTTGGCGACCCGTGGAGCCCTCGCCTTTATAGTAAATGTGTATAAATGATGTAATAGATTTATTCCTATGGTGTTAAACTAATTTTTATTATTTTTATTTTTCTCTCTCTAAGCGTCCAGCTGCTGGTAATAAGTGTTTTATTTAATTCTGTGTTTGTTACAAACTCTCGCGACTCGAGACTCGCACCAAATCGCCCCCCGCCGTTCTGTCAGACGAAGGGTTAACGCGTCGCTCTGTAACGGACTCTCTGGATTACCCGGGCGCCGTGATCTCTGCAGGGTCTCGGAGCGGTCACATGACGTGATAATTCCATACGAAGTCTGACATTCCAAGGGGAAAAAAAAATAAAAAATGTATACTTTTGGATTCTGGAAGAATTGTCACGCGGTCCGGCTCTCTGCTGCGCATGTAAAGCAGGAGATACGTTGTATATGTTGCAGATGTATAGATTGGGGGGGGCTTTGGATTGGCTGGGATCTGTGGTTGCCGCGCGGCGTCGCTCGGAAACGGTTCTCCGTGGCAAATACGTTGGATGTGATGTTAACAGGGCAGTCACGCGGTGCCCAAACGCTGTATACATTGCTTTACATTCATACTGTATATCGGGATTAGTTGCCGGGGCAACGTATGAACAATGTGACTTTCTGCTGATTGGGGTCTTAAGTTAAAACCTTTTTAATTGGCCAACATAGAAGAAAATGTAAAGTAACGTAATCTTTTGAGGCCTCGGAGGTCTCTCCTTTACATCGAAACTTTATTTTTTTCTATGTTTGCCCAATAAAATGTATGAAGTTCCATCTTCTGCGGGTTGGGGCCGAAGCGACCATCGCTGACTCCAGGACCCTCCACGATAACCAGGACTCTGTGGATGATTTAAGACTCGACCTCGGCTCGTTAACCCCTTAAAGCCTGACCTTTGCCTGGAGTCCGAGCGAAGCGATCTGCCCTCTGCCCGGCTGTGAGTGCTGGGAGCTGCACTTGAAGGACCCTCGTTGCCGGACCTCCGCTGGCGCTATCGTTGCGAGAAGCAGATTGGGGTTTAAGTCTTTCCGGAAGCTTCTACGGCTGTATCAGCGGAACGCGAGTCCGTAAATCACCTTGTGTCTGAGAGAAGACCCCCTTCCCGCGCATGACTCCGTTCTTGTATAAAAGACTCTCGTGATTTGGGGAAGTGTTTTGTGATGTCATTGATTCGGGAAAGCGGTGCGTTGTATTTAGTAGCCGTGTCGTCCCGTGTGATACGTTGTAGCAAAGCACTGTACAGTCTTCCAGAGCGTGTAGCGTGTCCAATACATACGGCGGGGTTCGGGGGCACAGTCCCGTGGTCTTCCTAAATGTAACTGCACAAGAACCTATACCTCATTGTAGGGCCACGATCCCCGGACCCTTTATTATGATCAGGAGCAGACTATGGCCCATTTTTGGGGGGGTATCTATATGTAGCCCCCCCCCCGTCTCTTGGACCTCCCTCGTTACCTTGAGCAATATGATAGCCAAAAGGCTAATTACTCCTAACCCCCCCCCTCCAGACAGGACTACCACTCCCACATCCCTCGGCTGGCTGCTTGTGAGGATAATGGGAGTTGTAGTTCATACGCGGCATGAAAATTAACCCCTTGGCTACCGTTATTCTCCCGATTCTTTTATTCTTTCTCCTTTTACTGCATTCCACGCCCGCCGTTTAGGACCCCCGAGACCGCTGCCCCCCGTTTATGATTGCGTCATCACCCATTTATTGTTGCAGTTTGAACGGAAAAGTGATTGTGGTCGCCGGATGATTTACT
>VKOC01000216.1:44965-59328 GCA_009364415.1 Spea multiplicata
ATATAACCCCAGACATGCCACTCTGCCGCCCCTCAGAGTTACCCCCACGCTCCAGATTCCTTGGTGTCTAGTAGTAGCAGCCGGTGAACATCTGCGTGATGCGCGTAGATGGCCTCTGCTGCTGTCTACAACTTGGTTTCATGCAGAAAATTGGGCCCTTGGGACAAAAAAACATTCGCCATCACCATTCTAGAGCCTCAATTTAACATGGAGACCATGGCGCCGGTGCCCAATATTACGCCAAACAAGACCCTCCTGCAGCGGCAACCGGCTACGCATTTCAATCTCCTCACCGTCCAGCAAGCCCCGGTCCCTAAAGAGGAAGCGCTGGCATCTCCCTATTACGTAGTTCTGACGGCGACCGCCAAAGCGGAGGAATACGTTTGCCCCATGGATCTCAGGCAGTTTTCTTCCAGTAATATCAGATCGATCCTGGGGGTCAGGGTGCAGCTAGATGGCAGATTCTAAAGGAATTTCCAAAATAATTTGTTATATTGTTTCCATACATTACTATTTTTTTTCTGAATGGGGGGAGGGGTGAGAGCGGAGCGGTTAATGGCGGAGAATGCGCTGAAACGTTATTGCCACTCTTTCCTTCCATAAAAAAATACAAGTGCTGAATCTATAGACAATGCGTCCTGCTTGTAACAAACATGTTTTAATACACAATAGAAACGTCTGAAAGATTCCTGAGAAGTTTTTTTTTTTTTAACCAGTGCAGAAAATACAATACTGCGATATTACCCTTAGGAGGCTAGCCAGATGGTACTGAAAGGGTTAATGAGGCTCACGTGCCACTGGCTCAGGGTTAAGGTGTACCAGAGCTGCAGGCAAATTAAAAGGGGTTCCACATGTAACATCATCAAATTAATGGAGGTATTTGGCGCCTCGTGATGATGTCAGAGGCTTGTAAATAACCCTTTAACGACCTGCAAAACCAGCTTTTGCTGTTGTAATAATACTCTGTTGTCACTGCCATGTGTTTTGTTGAGTTGATGGTGTTATCCGCGGGTTCCCCGGGACGGAGCTCTGGGCACAGCCTGGCATGGGGTCAGAACCCTTAGGTCTTGTCAGTATCCCCGGTACTTTCCGGATGGGTCTCCATTGTGTGCCTCACAGGCGCGTGAATGCAGACAGAAGATATGGAGGATAACGTTTGCTTTCAGATGGCCAGACGTTTCCTCGGGAAGTGGTGGGAGCGAAGATAAGAAGGGGCAGATCTCTGGGCTTCCTGCCCCTCTCTCTGGATAACGTCCGCCCCAAAGTGGGTTATAGAAGCAACGGCGTCCTCTCCCCCGCAGGCTGCTCCCTTCGGAAGATCTCCCGGAACTGGGCCAGTCTGAGAAGGACCCGATCCTTCAGGGGAGGCAGGTGGTAACTCGGGTCCAAAACATTGGTTTTCCTTCTTTCTCTGTCTCGTTTCCAAACCAGGTAAGGGGTCGGAGGGAAAGGCGGGCGCTCTCTCTCCCTGTAAAACTGAGTGCCCGCTCCGGCAACCAGTAAGACAACCCATAACGCGATCATTATGAAATCTACAGTAAATAAAAAACATTACGATTGATGACCAAAAAAAAAGCCAGTTTGGGTCATGTCTGGCAGATTTTTTTTTGTTTAGTCAAACCCTAAAAATATAAATAAAAGAAAAAAACACCATACAAAAAAAACTGAGATGCCGGATTATTTTTACAAAAGACCTAAATAAGGGCTGTTAAAGGGGAACAATTTTATTCCTTCTGATCAGATTAAAAATACATTTTCAGAAACATTCCTGCTTTCTATTTTTTACCCCAGTTGTAGTTTTTGGCCCATAATATAAACCCCCGACTCCTTATCATACTGCCTGTGAGAAACAATAGAATGGCACAGTCTTAATCAACAGACGTGACTAATGATAGTCTATAGAGGAGCAGTGCGGAGCTTTAAGCAGGGAAAGCCACTTAAAATATCACATGACTGACAGCAATAGTGGCCTCCAGATGACTGAATAAAATGAGATAAAACCAGTTTTTTTGTCAACACTGACTGACTTTACCGTAGCCTGCGCTGTGGGGTTTATATTACCGTATAGAGCGCTGGGGGAGGAAGTTATTACGCCTGTCTAATTATTATCGTTTTTAACCGCTTACCGTTTGTCTGGAAAGGAACGCTGGTATACGCCGCGCTGAATTCTGTGTTTAGCGCTCTCTTGAGAACATTTAATGTGATGTAGGAGAGACTCGTGTACAGATAGCTGTCAATGGCCAACACCACGGTGTACGAGCCGACCAGCGCGCAGCTCAGTATATTCAGCTGAAACAGAGGAGGTGCCATTAGTCCTGCAGGACTCTGGAGCTCAGAGAGACCAGCGCAGGCACTAAAGGGTCAATGGCTGGATACCGATAGTTTAACCCACTAGGGACCCCAAACAGAGAGGTAACAAACCCAATAAAACTTACAATTTTCGGAAGAGGAAGCAGCAGCACAGACCCAGCGGTAATGGCCGAGAAAGTCATCCAAAACACTCTGCTGTCTCGAAAAACTTCATATTCCCCTATAAGAAAAGAGATGACTGTCAGAGTCTGAACATAAACCTTAATCAGTCGGTCAGTTGGTCTCATCTTAAGTTCAGGAGCCGGATGTCTATCCCATTCATGTTTAATCCCCTCACTGTATTACCCTCTACCACTTCTGCTGGGAGGATGCTCCACTTATCTCCCACCCCTCATTATATTCAATTCCTGGCAGTTATACATGCCCATCCCATGTAGAAGGGAAATCAGCAGCTGGTGACCCGAAATTATTAGAATGCCCCTCACCCCCTGCTATAACACCTCCCCCATTCGTTTCACTGACCTATTGGAGTGAAGAAAACAATCGAAGCCAGGAGGGATCCCAGAACCAGCCCCACGGGGAGCACACAGGCATAGACGCTGCCACATCTCCACCAGAACGCCACCAGCAGGAAGCCCCCGACAACTCCGCTTATAGCCGTCAAACCCAGCCGCGCTGCACATGGTGGGGAGGGGGCAAATTTAAACAAAGTTCATTCAGCTTTTATTGAGGTCTAAAGAAAGCAGCAGGAATCGGGATTATATGTACGTTTGGGATGAATTAACCCTTTACATACAGAAAACAATTTATAATAAAATCTAGAAACTAAAGACATTGAGACATTTTCAGAATTTCTGTAATCCGACATACATTGTACACCTCTGCCGCATATGATGGCGTTATAGAAGCCATAACACGTTGTACATTGCTCTGGAATGTGGTAGTGCTATATAAAATCAATAAAAAGTATATTATTTGAACCAAATGGCAGTCCCTAGCGGTAAATCGTTCCGCTTACCGTCATATCCGAGCTGAGTGACTCTGGTGAGGAGAACAAACATCAGGAACCCGGCGACAACGAAACCCACGAAGAAGAAATCTAGAAGCAGAGAGCAGAGGTCAGATATACAACCGGAGACGCGGCTTCAAACCACGAACCGTGCCGGTACAGACACATGGTGCCCGCAGGGGCTGGCGGAGGGGGGGTCTGTGCAGCTGCTGCTATCTTTAGTTTATATCTGCAGCTGTATATAGCGATGCAGAGTATTCCCTGCACAGTACTTCATGCAAATAGTTTTGTTAATTAGAAGTTAATGGTTTGTAAGTGACCAGAAAATTGCCTTCTTTGCCACCACACAGCTAATCAGTGCCTTCCCAAACAGCCGGCCTGTGCAATTTCTTTTTTACCCCAAATAGCCAGTCTGTGCCACATTTCTCCCCCCGCCTACATCCAGTACTGGCAGGAGTCTTACTGTGCTGTGTTCAGACAGATGTGGATGTAACGTCATTCGCCACACACAGCGTGCCACATTTTGTCAACAATCTTAGACCTAGCAGACAAATGGTCGCTGGGGGCACCCAGGACCCCTAGAGAGGCGAACCCATCGCAGTTGCGACCCTGGTTGTTACTCCAATGTACGAAGCAATGTGTAAACCGAGATGGACCGGTGTCAGAAAGTACTGCCCCTCCCTGCCACGTGGCACCCATTACAGGGGTCATATCAGGAGCAGTTACCTGTTTTCAGAAATCTGTGCCCGAAGAAACAGAGAAAGAGACCAATGAGGCCACAGAACGTGAAAAATATTTTAGTTGAAACTTTCCCTGAGAAGTAGAAAAACAGACAAAGTTCAGTAAAGATATTAAAATGGATTTAATAGACAAAAAATACAATATATGATTCAGGCTCTTGTACCCTCTGGCACTCATTAGGTTAAAGTTAACACTAAGACTAACGATCCGTCACTTTTGCCACACTACGCATGATGAACTGTAACTCCTAGTATCCTACCCAGGGTATAGCAGTTGTCCACGGCAGCGGTGAAGTTGCAGGCGTACGTGTGAACGGGAACATACGCCGCTGAGGTGTTGAGGACGGGGTCGCGCACGATCACATTGTAAATCACGCCTTGTCCTGGGATGGAAGAGAAGGACACGGATGGCAGGTCACTGGATGTCAGGGTGGCCAACTGCGAAGAGAGCGCGAGGAGCCATTTTTGAAAGAATATTTGAAATCTATTATGGCGTCACCCGATCCCCAGCCAAGATTCTCACCACTTCCTCCCCATATACCCAAGTTTCCTGTACATGCAGCACGGTGTAAAGATGCCGACAGACCTATATGCAATGAAGTTCTTGCATGGGTTAATTTGCGTTTATTTTATACAGGTTAGGGGGATGTGTACCCCCAACCCCCATATACTCCACTTATTTACCTTCATGCCATTTGCCATCACTTGCTGGACCATAGACATTCTTCGCAGGTGGGCGAGGAGGGTGGATTCGTTGAGGTTGTTTTCCGGAAGGAAGTATTGGTAGACATCATACAGCAGCCGCCATCTGGAGTTCAGGTCGGTCTTCACGTCGCACGCTGGAGCGCTTTGCCCTCTACGTGAGAAAAATAAAACAGATTTACGGCTTCCTTGTGACTTCCTAAATCAAGAGAGAAAAGGTTTTTAAAATGATTAAATCCGTCAAAGCGCACCGTCACCGGCTTGGTAACAGTCGATTAGTAACGCTTACATAGTAAACGTGTTAAAGGACAGACACCGCAGACAGACATCCTGCCGCCTACCTGGCGTGACCCAGATTCGCCGGAGCAAATTCTATGACTGTTTCATACAAATTATACTGTAAATGAAGATTGGGATAAACGTCCAAACTGAACTCCAAGTTACAAGCCCCGGGGATCGGATCTGAAAGGAAATTTAAAAGAAGCCGTTTACATGCCAAATAATGTCATTTATTTAAACTTTCCAGTCGTACATTTTAAATGTCAGTAAATGCCTTTTGTATTTATTACTTTTTACCACAAACGTTTATATATATAAGAAAAGGAAGAGTCTGTGTTTGTGGTCTAAATCAGAACATTAAGACGCAGGCATGAAGAGAGTTCTGCGGCCCCTGAAAGAGCCGGCTTGGTGAAACCTGAACCTTATTATGTATGTCAGCTGTACACACCGTAATGCTCAGCATATATATATAATTGTTAGCTCATTATTATCTGTGGATTTATACAGCGCCATCATATTGCGCAGCGCCATACTGTGTAATAATGCCATTTATTTAAACTTTCCAGTCGTACATTTTAAATGTTAGTAAATGCCTTTTGTATTTATCACGTTTTACCACAAACGTTTATATATATAAGAAAAGGAAGAGTCTGTGTTTGTGGTCTAAATCAGAACATTAAGACGCAGGCATGAAGAGAGTTCTGCGGCCCCTGAAAGAGCCGGCTTGGTGAAACCCGAACCTTATTATGTATGTCAGCTGTACACACCGTAATGCTCAGCATATATATAAATAATTGTTAGCTCATTATTATCTGTGGAGGTATACAGCGCCATCATATTGCGCAGCGCCATACTGTGTAATAATGCCATTTGGTTTACTGACCCCCCCAGAGCGTCCGTCCCATCTGTGCATTTACCTCTCTCTGTGTAGGGTATGGTAACTGCTGAAGCCACCAGCTGCTTGGGAGACGCAGACTCCAGGTACCACGTGCAAACCACCTGCTCCGGCTGGAGGATGGTGACTAATCCCGTGTCACTGCCGGTGTCTGAATCATTTTTACTGGGGATCTGAAAGGAGATTTCACCGCAGAATTATTAACAAATTATATGGTAAAGCAGAAAATGACAAATCCGTCTCGTTAATCCAGGTGAAGCCAAAACACACCCTTTAAATCTCACTCATCTTGCAATGGTGGAAAACTATGACAAATATCACATAGGGGCCAGCTGGTGGCACCATAAACATTATTTACTTTTTAACTGCCAGGGAATCCCCGGGGGTTTCCAGAAGGGCACAGAATCAGATAAATAACTATTTTATCCTAACTATTTAAATCGTGTTTGGGTTAAATCTTTAGCCTAAGATTTAAGGTCTTTTGGTAAAACAGAATAAATAATATCTGTTGTGCTAAACACTTTCAGAAAAGGAGAATTTATTAATATCATAAAAAGCAAAACCAAGTGACACTGGATCAGAGACCCCCAATCCTCATTGTGGACCCCCTAAGTATTTCCAGAAAGGGCCCAGGAGCCAACAGCAGCGGATCTCGATCAAGTTTAGTAAAGTTACTGCGCCCAATCGCTTCCCGGGACAGGGGCAGCTTCAGAGACACCCCAAAAAGGAGATTTAACAGAAAAACAGACCCTCTTGTGTTAGATTCTGGTCCCTTGTTGTAACATTTCTCCTCCTTTCAGTATGGTTCGCATATTCAGCAAATAAAGAGAACCTGGCATAGTAGAAATGCTGATTTTGGATTTATTTTCCCCGCTATCTGTATTATCTGTTGATCCATTTATTATGATTCACTAAGCCAGTCTTTACCAAATTGTTAATATTTAAACATAAAAAGTCCACTTTGTAGAATTATTAAAGGTGTCTTTATACTAAATACCATTCTGAGCAAAGCTGCTCGCTCACAGTAACAAGGATTACACGGCTCTGTCCAGTAAAGACTTATAAAGACAGCTTAACAATCGATAAAATAAATCCTCGATTTAGTTTCCAGAATGTTCCGGGCCGGAAGCCCCTATTATTTACCCCATAATTTAGAATTTCTTTCTGTTTGAAAATTTTTCCTCTGATTCAGCCGCGCAAGCTGAACAATCTGTATTGGGACAGAGGGTTTATTATTCTGGGAGTGATACCCGTGTCTTTCTCGAGATGCTACATTAGCAGTCATGAGCATCGATCTGCTGCCAAAATAAAAGAAACCGGATATTTTATATGTTTATACGGTAATTATATATTGTGCCAGGAGCAGGACATGTAGTGGTCAATACATTTTATTTATTGTGGTCTATACCACATGATGCACCCTCTATATAGATGTTTAAAGTGATGTTTATATAAAATTATATAAAAACTTTCATCACGGCACTTAAGCTGGGGTTAGTGAGGGTCAAATTCAGTCTCAGAGGATGATGAGAATTGTAGTCCTATACCTGCTGTGAAGACAGGCTCACAAACATACCTTGCTGAGCGAGAGCGTGACGTTCTGGAACTGGGTGTGAACTTGAAAGAGAAGGAAGGAGAAGTTCTGCGGGACGTTGCGCACAAGGATTTCAGTCGGGGAGTCTTGGTCCAGTTTCAGTTCTGTGAACGCTCCGATGGTTACTTCCAAGAGACCTGAGCCAGAAAAACAAGAGACACGCAATTTACTAACATCATGTGTGACATCATCTTCCGAACGCATATAACGTACATCAGCGCTTTACTTGGATGCCACCGGGAGCGAACGTATTGGATTATCATCCAAGAAAGAGAAAATCACCAACATGCAATCGCAAAAACGCTCATTAAGGGAGAAATGCTGTGCATTTTGGATTTACATTAAAAAACCTAGATTTAAATATAAAATAAGATTTAAATAATAATAAACCTTGATTTAAAGAAAACGGTCTGAATCTGCTAAGCATTTTATTATAAATATCAATAAACTTATATTTAAATAAATATACGTGTAACAACAAATCTAAAAATAACAAAATATCCAAGATTTAAATAAATTATTCATCTGGATTGAACCCCGTAACGACCAATGACGTGCCTGGCGAGGCAACCAGGACGCATTGTCACAACCGCCACTGCAAGAGAATTTGCCACTCGCAAGATGGCAGCGCAACCTTTAAAAAAAAAATTTAAAAATGAAGTATTATTAGGAAGTTGTTGCTCAATATCTGAGCCCTGCGAGCAATTAGAGTAACAGAAACTGTAACATCTGCCACAAAAACTGCACCGGAAACGCCGACTTCCCAACGCGTGTCGCGCTTACATAATCTAGAGGAGGTAGGTGGCGAGAACTCCTGCAACTCTCAGCCGGCTTCAGGGATGCTCATAGCTTATGATGCTGGCTGAGGGTTACAGGAGCTGCCTGATGGATGAACTTAATAAAAATATCCCCATCAGCTACCCAGATCCATTTAACCGAGAACTTTCTGGATAATTTCGGTCTGATGACGGACACCTGAACCGAGTGAAAATACTGAAATGTCATAAAAATTTTAGGGCTTTTAGGAATAATTGTAGAGGAACTGAGATGGGACAACGTTGATTGTTGTTAAGATGAAGTGAAAGTTTCTTCCAAAAATCCCTGTTTTGGAGTCGGGGGGGGGGGGTGAGGAGGTCATGCGGAGTCCTTGTGACGCTAATTGACTTCCTTGGGTAAAACTTGTGATTTTTTGTTGGAAGGTCCTGAGGGAAAAACATGAGCGAGGTTTGGAGAACCCCGCTGGGGGCACAAGAAACATGGCGCAGACCACACCTGCACTGCCTGGGCAGAGAACGGGCAGAGACTACACCTGCACTGCCCAGGGAGAGAACGGGCAGAGACTACACCTGCACTGCCTGGGCAGAGAACGGGCACAGACTGCACCTGCACTGCTCAGGGAGAGAATAGGCAGAGACTACCCTCTGCCCTCACCCCCTGCGCTTACCCCTGTCATATTTCTAAACTCCCAGCAACTACCCCCGTCATACCCCCTGCCCTCCGCTCTCACCCCTGTCATACCCCTGCCCTCGCCTCTCACACCGTCATACCCCCTAGCCCTCCCGCTCTTCACCACCGTCCATTACCCCGCCCTCCGCTCTCACCCCCTTTATACCCCTGCCCTCGCTCTCACCCCCAGTCCTTTTCCGTCATTACTTCTAACCCCCAGCTTTTTCCCCAAACCCCCCCCCCCTGTCATACCCCCGCCCTCCGCTCTCACCCCTGTTCATACCCCCTGCCCTCCGCGGCTCACCCCGTGTCCTTATCCTGTCATACTTCTAACCCCAGCTCCTACCCCGGTCCTTATTCCTGTCAACTTCTAACCCCCAGCTCCTACCCTCTGTATACCCCCTGCCCTCCGCGCTCCTTATTCCTGTCATACTTCTAACCCCCAGCTCCTACCCCTGTCATACCCCTTGCCCTTTGCTCTCACCCTCGGTCCTTATCACTGTCAAACTTCACAACCCTCAGCCCCTACCTCCTGCCCTCTGCTCTTACCTCCGGCAGGCTCAGCCATCTCTCCACACAACAAAATGCCGCCCAGGAGGAACAGCATCGCGCTGGGGGCCGGGGGCCACATCACCTCAGCCCGGGGACCTCGGAGCCGCCGCTGTGCATAATCCCTCACCCCGAGAGCCCCGCCCACCGGCAGCGCCCGCCACAAACATCGTCACGCCTACCCCAGGGAACGCCCACAGGCTTGAGAAAAGAGACGCAATTACAACGAAACCGAGTCTCGCTTCATCCCACTTCATGATACATGTCGCTTTAATGTGTCTCCTAAACAGAGCGGGAAATAACGCGACAGAGACATTTTATCGCGATTTACGTAAAGAATCGCATCCATCCACAACGGCTGCTGTCTGAGACACACATTCAGTCAAGTGACGATGTTGCGTTGAGCCAATAATTAGAGTTTATCGCGGCAGCCCCTCCCACTTGTCCCAGAAGCGACAGTTGCTGGGGGGAAGCGGTTGAAAACAGCCGACCAACAGCAGAGAGCTTCCGCTGAGTGGGCGTATTTGCTCTGCCAGACACAAAGATGGCGGACCGGTTGACGCAGCTGCAAGATGCGCTGAATTCGGTGAGCTTTTTATAAATTACATTTCTGATACCCCAGAGAGGGGTAGTTGCGGCAAATTGCCACCTGGAGGTGATAGAACTGAGTGTTTATCATACGATTCGGGCCCCAGGCTGCTCCCAGAGGGGGTACTCACCGCTGCCTCGTACTTATGGGCCGCTGCAAGTCAGGTCTGCTGCCCACGAGCATTGATTAAGGTGACCTGGCCCTCTTGGAAAAAGGAAGTGCAGCTTGGATCCTTATTTGTACATATAAGAGGGGGTAGCAGCAATTGTGGGCATGTTTAGGGCCAGTCCGGCTCCTTGGAGGAGGGATGAGTGAGCAGTCCGCCTCCTCGGGGGAGGGGTGAGCGTGCAGCCCGGCTTATTAATAGCAGAAATATAAATGGCTGTCGCTTCTCTCTGTTTTTTGTTTTTTAGCTTGCAGACCAGTTTTGCAACGCCATTGGCGTCCTGCAGCAGTGCGCGCCTCCCGCCTCGTTTAACAACATCCAGACCACGCTAAATAAAGAGCAGCCGAGCAACCCCACGGAAGGTAAGGAGCAGTGGGAAAGGAGGGGGTTAAAATAGAGAACCGATCCAATCCTTTGCGGCCCCCGGCCCACACTGCTGGACATGCTTTAATTTCTCACCCAATGCTGTCCGTGACGTCCACGCGTTTGGATCTCTGGCACAGCGTGTAAAATCGTATGCATTTGTGCTCCTCGGGGGCGGAGTTCTTAATTGTTCCAATGCAGTCTGCTGAATATAAAGTCTTAAACGTGGAAAATGCTGTAGTTTAATGGGATTTATAGACACCTGACAGGGTTTTGTTTACTTTCTTTTCCTTTTGTAAAAGATCTTTACACGTTGAGTACGCCCGCCTGTCCCGTTATCTCTTTCAGAATACGCGCAGCTGTTCGCGACGCTCATTGCAAGAACCGCAAAGGATATCGATGTCCTGATTGACTCGTTGCCCAGCGAGGAGTCCACGGCAGCGCTACAGGTGGGCCCTCAGCCATCCCCAATCTTGCCAAATTCCGCCCGTCCCGCGTCTTCTCACCTAATGCTAAATTCAACGCAAGACGGCAGGAAACATACTAAGCCCCCTCGATAAATATACATTTTTTTAAAATCTGCTATAATTCAATAAATGTTTTAATTGTTAAACCCTGTCCTGTTATCTGGTAGGGCACCCGCGTTTATTTGCCCCCCCCCAGGCTCTATTTGCCCCGCTGCCCATCCTTTACGCCCCGCTAACTCCCTCTGTTTGTCCCGCAGGCTGCCAGTTTGTACCAGCTGGAGGCGGATAACAGCAATGCGGCTGTCCACCTGGAGGAGGTGGTCTACCGAGGGGACATGCTGCTGGAGAAGATCCAGACGGCCCTGGCGGACATTGCCCAGTCGCAGCTGAAGACTCGTAGTGGAGCCCCGACCCAGGCTGTTCCGGAGTCTTAGCAGCAGGGGGCAGCCTCGCTCCTCAGGACTGAACGTTACGGCCGCAGCGAGAGTGCGCTCAGCCGGGGGCCGCAGCATCCTCTTCTCGCCCGGTGATCACCATTCATTCGCATTCTCCCCGGCGGCAGGGAAATGGTTAATCAAAATAGGGGAATAAAAGCTCCCTCCGGCGTCTCTTCTGGAAGTTTTAGTGAATGGCAGCCGAGCCGCGCTCAGGGACCACTCTGTGGAGTTTCGCACGGGAAGCTTTCACGTACTTTGGGGGTGACGCAGCCGCCGGAGCACAAGCCGGGGTCTCCTACACGGAATGTTCTTTCGGATCCCACGGACTCGAGGTGTTTGCAGCTATTTCTGGTGGTCGGTTTATTAAATAAAGTGTTCACAGAATGGGTTTTGGATATGAAGTGTGTCTCACCGGCCCTCCGGGGGCCGCGATGTATCGAGGTGTAAAGAGTGTCCTCGTCTCTAATGTTGGCTCCATAGAATGTCTTCGGGAGCCGGTGCGTTCTGGGGGAGTTAGTGGAACTGCAGCCGCGCATCTCGTTACTGGGCTGTGCAGGTAAAGGACGTGTGACCGAGAGACTGCCGGCCGGTAACGCGCCGTTAAGTTATAGAGCGCCCCGCAGGATTTCTAACGCCGTTCCTGTACGGAGACGTCGTTGTGCGAGTTCCGAGCGGCCGGTTCCCTGCTTGTCATGTTCTAATTAATAAGCCGTTACGGTCACCCAATAACTACCCCGCCGTCAACCCTGCTCAATGGAAGCAAAACCACAACATCGTTATTATCTGCAACAGGTCTTCCACTAGGACCCCCTATTCTAAACATACGCAGGGGCCACTTTAAAACATAAAAACAACAAAAGTTAAAGCTTCCTGGCGTTCCTGCTCCCCGGGACTTGATCTAGTGGGGTATTTTTTACGAGGGGGCCACACAACGGCCCTCTCTGGAGCCCAGCTAGCTAGCAGTGAACTTATGGGACGTGTGACGTTTGGTGTCCTTAAATTCCAGTCTCCCAAGAA
This sequence comes from Spea multiplicata, assembly GCA_009364415.1. NCBI lineage: Eukaryota > Metazoa > Chordata > Amphibia > Anura > Pelobatidae > Spea > Spea multiplicata. Next base: position 57,529 of record VKOC01000216.1, read on the forward strand.
GCGAAGTCCGCGGTCCGATGGCCGTCTTGCCAGACCCTTCCTCTGCGGCCCCCCTGGAGCGTGCGGTTCGGTGCTGCTGTAACACAAATGGTTAAATAATAAGTGATAAATAATTCTGTTCATTCGCCCCCCGCGCTGAAACTTCCCTTTTTTTACCGCCTCGAGGAAGCAGCGGATTCGGAGCTGGATGTCACCATCAGAGGCAGAAACCGCAGCGCGATGCAACGTAGAGGAACCCGAAACTGATGCTTTTTAAACATAAATATCCCAAAAACGAGAAAATCCGAGTTTACGGAAAGATTAGAAACTTTTAGGGAAAAAACACTCAGCGCAGCGCAGGTCGCCCGGAAAAAAAAGATAAAAGTATTTCTCAAACATCTGAATGCCTTGGAAGGGCAAACCATCTCGCGGCCCTCCGGCCCCAGGATACCGACAGCGGTCACATGAATCCCCCACCCCAAAAAAGCAAATCCCGCCTCCTTCATGAAATGTTATTAAACGTTCTATTAAATGATTCTTTATATACAGGTGCCCTGCAATTCTCCCTCACACTGCTGGTAGATCGGCCCCATCCGGCCCCCGTCAAGTAGCCCGTTTCTCCTGCTGTAAAGACTCAAACCTTAATCAGTCGTTGGTCTCGTCTTAGATTCAGGAGCCGTATGTCTATCCCATGCATGTTTAACCCCCTCACTGTATTACCCTCTACCACCTCTGCTGGGAGGCTGCTCCACTTACCTACCACCCTCTCAGTAAAGTAAAACTTCCTTCTCTCTCAGTCTCTGACTCTCTAGTGTTGGATTCCGGTCTCTTGTTGTAATTTTCTCCTCCTTTCAAATAAACTTCCCCCCGTCCTTTATTAAATCTCGTTATTTCATATAATAAATTATTTTTCAGGTGAATAAAATCCAATATTCCATTTTTTTATTTTTTTTTAGAATTTCTGTTAGAATAATTTTATTTTCTCCCTAATGAATTGCTGAATTATTATCTTTTGCGCATTTTATGGCAGAGTCTAAGTATAACCGACGTCGTAGCTTCCGCTGCATCATTGGGTGATATCTCGATGTATTGCGACATGTTGATGATGTCACTTCTCACAAATTCCTGTAACTTGATTACATCATCTCTGAAACATTCAGTCATCGGACTGACTTGTCGAGGGCCGATCACCCGAGCATCTCGCCGGTTACTGCGGCATCAGAGACACATCAGTAAGAGAAATGGACACAGCCGTCCAGAAGGACATTATGGGGCCGACATAAAAAAACAAACATTCCATTGTGAGAGTTTTTAAGACCTCAGAGGTCTCTTTCTCAGGCGCCAAAGAAACTAAGTGCAAAACCTGCTTGCTACGGGATGTTAGACGACCGTTTACTTGGGGTGGGAGTCTCTGAACACTCAGGAGCCGGGGGTCTCGTCTGTTTTGATAACAGGACGTTTTCCAGAGTTGTAAGTTAGATAATGAAGCCCCAGAAGGGGCAGTTGTTGGGCCGGGTCCAGCACGGAGCTCCCGAGGCTATATTTGGTATGGAAATTTCTCTATCAGACGCTTTCGGTGAACAAACGGTTAAAAATGAGACGTGAGATCATTCCGCGTTCCCGTGATTCAGTCCATGTCTGGCCCTCGGTGCGCTTCCTCTACACGCTTGGTACGTTATTCACTAATGTTTCAGTTATTACTGCATCCTCCGCCAGGAGTTGGCAATCTCTAGAGCGTCCTGTCAGATGGAATGAAAGGAAGGAAGTCTTGCTTTACTGAGAGGGTGGTAGATTAGTGGAACAGCCTCCCAGCAGAGGTGG
>VKOC01000217.1:0-21072 GCA_009364415.1 Spea multiplicata
GTACATGGATCTTGCACGCGCGACGGGAGCTCTTGGGTGAACCAGGCCGAGGTGCTGCAGGTGTTGGAGGTGGTCAGAGACGTTCTTAATCGGTGGTCCGAGAGCTGGGGTGCAGCCAGGAGGAGCAGCATCTGCGTCTTGTCTCAAGGGAGTCAGGTATGTTCTAGAAAACTGGTGATCATTCGTGATTCGGGTGATGCGGGCACCGCTAGCTTTATCTCATTCCAAACGTGTCCAGGGAAACCTGTATTCAACCCAGAACCAAGCAAATGCTCCGATCTCCCAACCTTCATGTACCGACCATGGTAATGTGGACCTCTCTTTCTTTTCTGTTCCAGGTGAGATTAATACGCCAGGAGCTGCGCAAAATAAAGCTCTCTGATGTCACAGTGACGAACTACACCGATATCATTGGTACGTTGTCTCTGAACTAAATGCTCCTCCAACTGCGAAGAATGAGGTTTCTCATTCTAAGGTCATTAGTGGGACACCATGCTGTCTTCAACTACTGTTGCACTTTTCATTGCGCTTAAACTTTGTTCACATCCCTTTACTCATTCCGTGCTTTCTTTGTGCAGGTCGTGAATTCCAGGTTATTATCCTGAGCACAGTCCGTTCCGTGGACAGCCTTTCAGCTGCCTCCGCTGCATCTTCTAACTTCACCCTAGACGTTTTCTGTGACCCGAGAGTCCTCAACACCATCCTGACACGAGCACGTTCTCAGATCATCGTGGTGGGAGATATGGTGGCCCTGTGCTCTTTCGGTTATTGCAGTCGTATCTGGAGACGTTACGTCCGTGAGAGTGTGGAAAAGGGCAGTGCCTTGCCACCCAACCTCAGTGTTGAAGAGATAAAGCAAGCGGCCTGCAGCCTACAAGCCTGGCAGGGACGGCAGGATGACGAAGAGGAGGAAGAGGACAGCGACTCCTGGATTTCCGACCCGGACATCAACATGGAAGATTCCATTCTTCAAGAGCTGTTGAACAGCAAAACAGAAGCCATTGTGACGGTGACGGATGAGGGAATGATGGAAGTCTGTTCAGTAAAAGAGACGCATCAACACAAAAGAGAAGTGTATACCGATTTCCCTCTGCCCACGCTCAAGCAGTTGCTGCAGTCCCATCCCAATGACTACAAAAGATGTCTGCTGGTCAAGAAGTCTTTCATTTCTGGTTACGCTCTGACCCTTGATGATCGTCCCCGTCAAATACCAATTGAAGGCCGACTGAACTGTGGTTTGGCGTTTAGTGGAGACGAGGTTCTTGTCCAACTCCTGCGTGGCACCGATCCACAGGCAGGGAAGGTGGTAGGACTGATGAAGACAATGGAAGACTGTCGCCGCTTTGTCTGCTTTATGGATCCACATGATAACAGTATCATGGTTCCCATCGATAGATCGATCACTAAAATATTTTGCCTGATGTTGAAAGAGAGACCTGGTCTTTTGCCGATACGTAGCATTAGCAATGGTCAAATCAAGACTCATAAGTTAGAGAAGGTGACACCCGAGATGAAGAGCAAGCGACTGTTCCTGGTGCAAGTGGTAAAGTGGACGAAGGAATTCATCTATCCAATGGGTATTGTAAATTGCATCCTTCCCGTAATCAACACTACGGAAGAAGGACTCAATGTTTTGGATCTGGAATTCAGACTGGACAGTCCTGAAAAGTACCCTGAAAAAGCAACCAAAGAAGCTAAGAAGATTCTGTCCCGCAAGCTGCTCAATGAAGGACGCCAAGATTGTCGCAACCTCATAACCTTTACCATTGACCCTGCTTCTGCCAAGGATTTGGACGATGCCATCTCTGTACGGGAGCTAGGAGACCACTATGAGATAGGGGTTCACATCTCTGATGTGGCCACATTGGTGTCTCCGGGAAGTGAGTTGGACAAAGAGGCAAATGCCCGCGGTGTCACCTTTTACCGCCCGGAAGCTGAAGCTATTCACATGCTTCCCACGATACTGAGCTGTGATTTCCTCAGTCTGAAGCCGCAGTGTGACCGACGAGCACTGTCGCTCTTTGTCAAGGTGGAAAAGAACACTGACCAGATGGTGGACTTTCATTTCTGTCGGACACTTATCCGGTCTGACCGTCAGCTGTCCTATGAAGAAGCCAGTAGTATTCTGAGCACCCGGTGCAGGCAGACTCTCTCTTTCAGCAGCATGGAAGACTGCGTCAGAACGGCGTGGCACTTCGCACAGGTCCATTGCCGGTCTCGTTTGCGGGAAGCATCCACTTACAAACGGCCGGATGAGAATAGCTCCCCAGGCAGCAAAAACGGCAAGCGGTTGATTGAGGAGCTGATGATCATGTATAATAGCTTCGTGGCAGAGAACCTATGCCAACAGAAAGCATTAAAGCATCTGGTGCCCGTGAGATGCCAGGCTCAGCCCAGCCTTCAAAATACTATGGCTTTGAGAAAAAAATTAAGCCACTTAGTACATCTATCTACCCACCTCTCTTATTACCTTCTGGAGGCTCCTGAACCCCAGAAGCAGCTTCCAGGTGTGCAGGTAACCATGCTGAGTTCAGTGTGGAAACGAATACAAGATGCTGCTAAAAAGGAAGACTACGCCACTGTCGCCGACCTCCTCTGTACTGATGACCTGCACCCGGAGCTATGCTACGCGACCAATGCATTCCGGAAACATCTAGGCCGTGTGTCCCTACGACGCTGTGGCACCTCAGGCGCCAGCGGGCATTTCTCTCTTAATTTGTCATCTTACACATGGGCCTCCTCGCCTATCCGAAGATACCTGGATATTGTGATTCAAAGGCTTCTCCTCTGCACCCTCGCCGGCACCCGTCCTCAGATATCTGCTTCGGACGTAGAATTGCTGTGCCACAATTTTGACCGGAGGGTTAAGCTGGAGGCATCCTATAAGAAACAAAGTCTTGCCATGCAGCTGGCACTGGCCTTCCGCACGGAGGTTCAGCAGAAGACGGCAGTGGTGGTCTCAGTTGAGTCCAATAAGGAACTTAAGGTGGTCTTTCCGCTGAATGGCGACTCTTTGTCCGACTTGTTGTCCATTGACTATAACACGCTTCAGCCCACCCAGCAACCAGAGGGAATTGTGGGGGGCACCCGCCTGTTGTGGAGACGCAGGGTGTATTCTTACCATAGGTTTAGGGAACTGCCTCTCAGAAACAATTCCCAGAGAGACGTCACTGTTTTCGGAGCCGCTGCCTGGCGTGGCGCCATAAAAGCAGTGAATGAGGGTAGCCCGGAAAAGGCGCTAAGCCTTCTGAAAAAGGGCATGAAGACCCCGGTCTCCACCAACCACGTGAAGAGGAGCAAATGTGGCCACTATGTGGAAATGACCCTTGACCTACGCCCCGGTGTTGCCCTGCTTGTCCAGCTCTGTGCAACCATCCAGCGTGGCATACCCACACCAAGCCCCCAGCTTTGCTCCCCATGCCCTTACATCCAGTTGTGTCTGGAGCACACGCTTCAGCCCGTGGATTGCTTCTCGAAGCAGGCACATCGTGCTCCTCTCAAACATTACAAGAGCCCCGGGGAATATCAACAAGTGTGGCAGCCACTGTGCGCCTTGGAAGCCGTATCATCGGCTATCAGCGAGGGCGGTGGGATATTGCTTCGAGATGTGCCTGTGAAGTGGAAGAAAGAAGGAACGAACGTAGAAGCGGTGGGGTTAAAAGGCTCTTTCAAAGTATCTGCTGATCTTATCAAAGAGTGTGACCTCGATTTAGATTTCCATCACTGTTATCTATGCGTGAGGCTGGAGAATCTCCCCGCCAGCCACTCAGCCACCCTACTGGATCCACAGACCTTCACCTGGGTGGCCCACGGCTTGACAGACAGCAAGGCTGAAAAGCAAGAAGAGGGATGGAAAGTAAAGTTCTACATCCATCAGTCCACCATGTGCCACGTCCCTGAAGCCGCATTTCGAAGCACAGCCCAATTTACCTTGGAGATTATCCCCCAGCTGCTGCCTGACATGTGAGACCAGGGTATTAACAAGGCAGGGTTGGGCATTAATATAAAATATATATAAAAGCTGGACGATATGACGTTTAAAGAGTCCATAAAGCCGATAGGCGGCTGTATATGTCCCTGCGTGAACCCCACCGCTTTTTTTGATACGGGGGCACACAGAATTGTAACAAGCCCCCAAATTCTACAAAGTAATTAAGAAGGAAAGTGTTCCTCGATAAAATTAGACGCGGTAACATATTATACGTTCTAAATACACGGCAGATACCACAGGTCTGAAGTCACCAGGTCATTCTCCATCTTTTTTTTCTCAGACGTAAGGAAGGGGCTGTGAACGATCTGAGAAACGCGTCTGAACTGGCCAAGAGCATCGCGTTAGGAAAGCAGGTCCCTGATCTAGGTGGGTAGATTATGAGCCGGGGTAACGAATTACAACGGGAGGAAAATGGGGTGGATTGGAGGGTTAGGGGGTATTTGTTCCTGTCCATGAGGGCCAGCAATATGGAAAGGAAAATGGCAGACTGTAAGGCTTGGGTTGCATTGAGACAGCCATCTCTTTAATTCGCTCTCACAGAATTAAACAGCAAGTGGAAATCTCAGAAGACTTTCAATATCGCAGAGTTCCCCAAAGGTCTGAATAAGAGCCAGACGTCGGCGGTGAGGAGAGCCCTGACCAAGCCGTTCACCCTCATCCAGGGACCCCCAGGTGAGTCTAAAGACTGAAAAGATTACTCTCTGCGCGTCTATTATCTCCCTGTACATGGTGGGCTTTCCGCGTAACCCGTCCTACAAGACCTGGCCAGAACTTCTACAACTATATTCTCTTCATGATAAGTTCAATAAGCTCCAGCTAGTTCCATGAGCGTGAGTGGTCTCTACGAGGACGAGCTCCATCTCCTGACCAGGTCTCTGTGAGTAGATGGCCTCAGTGTTTTCTCTCTCTGTCTCAGGCACTGGAAAGACGATGGTTGGAGCTCACTTGGCTTATTGGTTCCATCATATAAATAAGATTCTAGAGTCCCAGATGTTGGATGAAAAAGAAAAAAAGGAAGAGGAGGACCAGACAGAGAAAGAGCCAGGCAGACGCGTCCTCATGTACTGTGGCCCTTCCAACAAATCTGTGGATGTGGTGGCTGGTAGGTGTAAATAATGAAAACGCGTGACCCTGTGTGCACGGTGGGGCCGGGGGCGTCCTGTGTACCCCATTGTATTTAAGCGAGTTGTCTCCCTTCTCAGGTATGTTGCTTAGAACTCGGCTGCGTCCTCTGCGCGTGTACAGCGAACAGATGGAGCTGATGGAGTTTCCCAATCCAGACAGCAAAGATCGAGCGTCCGGACACCAGAGGGACGGCAGACCCGATCCAACACTCAAGTAAGACTCATCAGTGTGATGGGACCTGTATCTGGGGGTGTGTAATGAGGTCATAGGAGGTCAGTCTCTGGGGTGTGTTATGAGGTAATAGGGGGTCGGTATCTGGGGTGTGTTATGGGGTGATAGGGATCAGTCTCTGGGGATGAGGTGTGTTATGAGGTAATAGGGGGTCGGTATCTGGGGTGTGTTATGAGGTAATAGGGGGTCGGTATCTGGGGTGTGTTATGGGGTGATAGGGGTCAGTCTCTGGGGTGTGTTAAGGGGTGAAAGGGGAACACTAAAGTTGTTCTACCTCCACAGAGCCATTACGCTCCATCACCGAATCCGCCAGCAAACAAACAAATTTCACCAGCCGATCCTGGAGATGGACAGACGGATCCAGAATGGAGATCAATTCACAGCGGACGAAATAACAGAGTAAGCAGCCGCAGCAGTTTGCCTGTCTGGGGTCACAAACACTGCATGGAGATGGGTAAACTAGGAGGGCATCAGTGGATGGGGCAGAAACAAGCATGTTATGTGAAGTCCAGCCGTGTCTGAGCCCCGCACATATATGTAACATGCAGTCCTGACCTGGAGGTGCTGTGAGATTTGCCGGTTCCCCTGTAATGTTCTGCTGCTCTGGGGCAGGTATAAGAAGATCCTGGATGATGCCAGAAAGCTGGAGCTTGCCAGCCATGACATAATCCTGTGCACCTGCCTCACCTCCGCCGGCAGGTTACTGAGGAAGCTGCCCGTGACGCAGATTGTGGTGGACGAGTGCGCGATGTGCACGGAGCCAGAGGTCCTTGTACCGCTGGTCAGCCACGCGCACGCCGAATCGGTGAGTTTCATACAACAGTAACCTGCAAAATGGGGAGACCTTCCACAAGCCCACTTCCTGCAGAATCACCTGCGGACGAAGTGCTCATAAGAGAAGTGCAACCAAAAATCGCTTCCCCCTGGCTTTGAGAAGCCAGTGATGTAAAATAATTCTGTACCTTGTATAAGAATAAATACAATATAAAACTCGCTGTCACTTCACAGGTGGTCTTGATCGGTGATCACATGCAGCTGCGGCCAGTGATTAAGAACGACTTATGCCTCTCTCTTAACATGGGCCGATCTTTGTTTGAGAGATACCAGTCCGAGGCGCTGCTGCTGAACATACAATATCGGATGGTGAGAGCAGAAAGGGGGGGCATCGGCAATGAAGGCCATAGAAGTTGTGACACAGTTACACCGGCACATTAGCACTTTACTGCCGCTGCAAAAACAATTCTTCAGCTCTCTTTATTGTCTGCATTACAGCGCCATAAAGCAAGGCAGAACCTCATACTCCCTCGCTTCCTATTACCCCGAGACCGCCGTATAGTTGCACAGAGATGAACATTTTCCGAATGTCTCCTTTTAATTCTCTCTGCAGCACAGAGATATCTGCGCTTTTCCATCCAAGGAGTTTTATGATGGCCGTCTGGGTACCAGCAATGAGCTCCGCCGCAAACCCAGCTTGTTCTGCCACCGCCATAAGCCATCTTGCCCTGTGGTGTTTGGGCAGGTGGACGGGGAGGAACAGAGTCTTGCTGTGACAGGCGAGGAGGGCAACTATAACTCCAAGGCCAACAGAGAAGAAGCAAAGCAAGCAGTGAGTCCGGATACCCTAACTGCCCTTCATATAAGCCCCTTTTTAATATCCTACCTGCCCCTCACAAATACCCCTACATACTACCTGCTGTTCAGATGTTGAGCTATTTACCCCAATAACTGCCATCTGTACCTAGCTTCTGCACTCTTTCTTAGCCCTGGAGGTATTTGCCCCTAATGCCCCTGTCCCATTGCTCTAGGTGCGTTTAGTTAAAGGTTTACAACAGGCCGCAGTGAGGCAGGAAGACATTGCCATCCTGACACCGTACAACGCGCAGGTATCGGAGATAAACAAAATGCTGCAGGAATCCCGTCTGAGCAGAGTCACTGTCTGCACCATAATGAAGAGCCAGGGTAAGTGCCGGGGCAATGCCCCCTGCTAATACCCCTTTTAGATACCCGCTCCCCCACCCCAGCCAACTCCGCCACTTCTCTGTCTCCTCTGCAGGGAGCGAGTGGCGGTACGTGATATTCTCCACCGTGCGCACTGTACCCCGGAAGGACGTGGAAAGTCGCCCCACACTGGGTTGGACACGTAAACACCTTGGGTTCCTGGCAGACCCAAACCAGATCAATGTGGCCCTCACCCGGTCGAAGGAAGGGCTATGTGTTCTAGGTGAGAGATAGTGGGTTGTGTGCAGTGTGGGTGAGATATGTAGGGCATTGTGTGCCCCTGGTGAGAGATAGGGGTGGTCTGTACCCAAGGCGATAGATAGGGGTGGTGGGTGTATCTTCGGGACTATGAAATCGAGGCTGACAAAAATTGGGCACTGTGATGTGGTAATGGATTGGGGGCTCTGCGACAGGAAGATAACTGGTACAGGGTCTCACGGCCAGCGCCAGGGAGACTTTTGGGGAGGACTTTCTGGATCAGGGTGTTTTGTTTTTTTCCGCAGGGAACTCAATTCTTCTGCAGTGCTGCCCACTCTGGCGTAGACTCCTCAAGCACTACGGAGCGCAGAAAGCTGATGTGCATTCCACAGAGATTAAGGTCGCAAGGATGCAGCACGCTGCAACTGGTATAAGGGGTGCAATCCACTGAAACCGCTCAGCAGGGGTGGGACATTCTACTGAAATAATTCTGCTGGGGAGGGACATTCCACTGAAATAATTCTGCAGGGGAGGGACATTCTACTGAAACCGGTCAGCAGGGGGGACATTCTACTGAAATAATTCTGCAGGGGAGGGACATTCCACTGAAACCGGTCAGCAGGGGTGGGACATTCTACTGAAATAATTCTGCAGGGAGGGACATTCTACTGAAATAATTCTGCAGGGGAGGGACATTGCACTGAAACCGGTCAGCAGGGGTGGGACATTCTACTGAAATAATTCTGCAGGGGAGGGACATTCCACTGCAGCTGGTCTGTGTGTGTGTGTGGTAATCCCCAATAAGTCTGCAGGGGTGGGACATTACACTAATTGGTGAGCAGGGGAAGGATATGCTGGAATATAAACCCCTCTGGACACCATGATACCTCCTCGATATGTGTGAAATGTCACAGCATTAGAGTATCAGCTCCCTGTGTTAGACCGTACAGAATGAACTATGTTTTGCCTTTAGGTGACGTGGGTCAGGTCAAGAGACACACGAAAGACGTACTAAAGTAGTATAAATTGTGTCTTCATTCTAGATAGTGAAACAAGGGTTTTATTAGTATTTTAATTTAATCTCATTTTATGAAGCCCGTGCTCGCTGCAGCCGTTTTATCTTGACTACTTATTAATAACGTATGGCAGATGCGTCAAACTTGAGAATTTACGTTTCCTAAGTAATGCTTTGAGAGGAATAAACACTAAAAGGCAACTGATGCGCTCTTTATCCATCTTACAATAAAACGTGCAAACATTAAACTATTGTGTGAGTAGGTGTGCGATTTGTATACACATTGCATCCCTTTGCATATACTGTAGTGATCAGTTACTTCTGGGTAAATATTGCGTGTAGCGCGTTGAATGTATATGGTTTACACGGCGTGTTTTTCAGTGCTTTGCGCATAAAACGGGTCAGTGTGAAGTTAGCACATCCTTTATTGATCTGTACAGCAGAAAGGCGCCAGGATTATTTTCCACTAGAAGTTGACAGACGGGAGACGCTTCATGTTAGACGGTGTGTAGGACCCACGTGTCCTTAGTATGATCGTGTCCTGCCATGCCTCGTACACTAGCGTGGAGGTCTCTGCCCGGTGCACAGAGAACTCGTACAGCCGGCCGCTCAGAAGATGGTGGATTTCGCAGCTGTTGGTGCTGACGGTGACCGATCCTCTGTGGACCAACTCCTGAGTCGTCTGCAGCTCCAGCAGCTTGAAGTGAAGCTCGTACTTCTCCTGCTCTGCCTGCTTTTCCAGACAACGCCACTTCAGGCTGACCCGGTCCTTGTAAACCACAGAGTTTATTTGGTCAAACAGAACTGGCATTTTGTTCTTTAGTACCAGCCGTACAACGGGGGTCTTGATCAATCTGAGGTCCGACACCAGGCGATGTTTGGTGTGCAGCCTCCCCGGCACGAGCATGGACAGCAAGGTGCTCAGTACGCCGGATAACTCGGACAGAAGCCGAGCGACCTCTTCCCATTTGGTCAGGAAGGCATTGGCGTCGTAAGAGCGGAGGAACCCAAGAAGAGCCGTCCGCCCGTTCTGGAGTTGCTCCATATATTCGCTCAAGAGCAGCAACTGGATCTTGGTCTGAGTGGCTCCCAGCTCCTTGGTGCGCTGGAATTTATAAAGATTGATAAGCCCCAAAACGGTGAAGGGGAACACGAGTTGGGTTTGGTCTCCGAGCGGACACTGCTTGGGGAGAACCTCGATGTAGAAAGAGCACTTTTTCAGAAGCTCTATCCGGGTTTTGTATCTTTCAAGAAGAGCTTCGCTAAGCTCCATATTGAGGAATTCCGAGACTGAGCTCTTCCTCCTCTGAGACAGCTTCTGCGTCTCGTCCTCGACTTCTCCAAATGTCACGCTGGCTGAGGGTCTCTCGTGGAGCGAGACTTTTGTTGACTGACCCGAATCCATCATTTTTACATAATCATACCTTTGAGGGGCAATCGGAAATAAAATGTCATGGGTTATATAGAACCATAACAGAGTGCCACTGAGCCCCTCAAACGAGAGGTACTACGTCAGCAGCTCACACTCCAAGAACCTCAAACAAAAACTTGGATGTTGGTCTCCATTCAGGAGCCATATGCCCAACCCATGCCTGTTTGAATGTCCTCAATGGATTTAACCACTTCTGATGGGGGGGGTTCTTCTAACTACTAACCCGCCGCTATTTTGTGTTTTTAACTCTACTCTATCGCCCCCCCCCGGTAACACAAACAATGGCCGCTGCTATAGTCAAAACCCCGTTTTATTGAATTTCATACCTACAACGCCCAGGATGGTGGCACGAACGGGTCCTGTCCCAACCTCAAACACCGTTGAGATAACCTGCTGTCTCGGTGAAGCTGTGAGTGTCTCTGTGGCTCTTACGTCGGTGGTATTGTGACATAGAAAGCATTAGAATGTTCCTCCGGGCATGACGGACAATGTGGATCCTTTCAAATTTACAATTCAAAATAACACTTCTGGATATTTGGGATAAACCCCCACATCCACGGTGTGAGTCACCAGAATCTTCTTGTGACTTTGTGCCCTATTGAGGGGTATTTGCGTAACTGAGTGGGGCATTTAGAAGAAGGAGGTTTATTTGCCCCCTTTCAGTTATAAAGCCGTTCCCTGCTGTTTCTATACACATTATCGGGGCTTTTCGGGCTGTTTAACCCTGTGATACCGTCATACCCAGCAAACATTCTGACCTCCTAGAAAAGAGGGGCATCAGGGGAGGAGAGAGGGGCATCAGGGAGAGACAGTAGGGGAGGAAAGTGGTTAAATGGGTTCTGATTTGGGTCAAACCCCTCTACTCCTAACAGGGTATTTGGTAAGGAATCTAGTACTTGTTCTGCATTCTGCCCTGTGCCCAGCAGGGGGAGGCAAAGTGGCAGTACATGTTCCCATTTAAGTGGGTCAGCTTGCCAGCCTCTGGGTCTGCTAGGTTTAAATTTAGGCTTGTATGTGGGTCAGTATGCCATGTGAGGGCATCTCCGTGTCTTCATGCTGGCTGCACATCAGGGATTTATCTCTCCTGCAGATGGCACAGAACCCGATTCCCAGCCAGGACCAGAACAGTCTGCCCAACCCCCACCCCTTCCAGAGACCCAAATCCCATTCAGTCCTGTCTCAACAGACTAACGGGCCCTGCGGCCTCAGCGCAGGTTCACATCCACTAGCAGAACCCGTTACGTAAAAGAACACGTCTTCTAAATGGCGAGTCTGAAGCATTGATCAGAGTCAGATTCCAGATTCTGTACTGGAACTCACTAATTCATCATACAAACCGAGGAAACCGCCATTATTTGGTTAATTGTCCGCAGAGAGCCCAGCGCTGATAAGCGATCGCTGAGCTGGCCCCCCAAGCATGGAGTTTGGGATCCCCAGGACTACTGAACCCCTTTAAATCCTACAAACAAAGCCAGGATCACTCTTACATTTTTACATTTCCAGTACAGAAGAAACTTTGTAGACGTTTTTGTTTAAAAATGACCAGATTACTTTTCACGAGCCATCAATCTCTGAGATCTCCTCGCCTCTCCCCGAATAAATCAGCAATTTAAGAGAAGACAACAGAGAGGAATAATCACACAAATCCCAAGGACAGGAAGGGAAGGTGGCTGCTCCCGTGGGATACGCGTAAGCGACGGACTTCTCTAATATACCGATGGGGGCCGAGCCGCCCCTGAACCAAACGCACCCAGGGATACAGAACGTCACAGCCCCCTCCCCACGGATACATCGTCGGATCCACTGAGCTGCAAACCCATCGCATTAATAACGATTCACGTCCCCGGAACAGGAGAACCGGCTCGTCAGCAACCGCCACAAAGTGCTGAGTGCGCGGCTCCCCCAGCCGCCGGTGCTTTAGTGCCTGGGGCAGGAGGGATGCAGAGTACGGGCTGTAGAGGGTAGAGCCACACATGCAGGGCCCGCTGCGTTACAGAACACGCGCCCAAGGAGCAGGTGTTCCGGACCCGAATCAGACGCATCCTCTGAGGCGGAAGGAATTGGCTTCGTATCAGAACAGATCGGACCGTTCCCGACGTCCAGACCGCCACGCACCACTGCAGAGGCAGAAAAGGTTAAAGCTCGGCCCCGGGGGGTCCCGAGAGGATCTCAGCGCAAAGTCCCAGACCCACAGGGCCACCAGCACAGGACGTCCGGGTATCACCCTCCGGCTGTATTTTGTATTAAACTTGTTTAACCCGATTGCCGGCTTTATTGCCGAAGGAGAGATTTGGTTCAGGTCGCAGGTAGACGCGCCGCCTTAAAGCAGCCGTCAGTAAACATGCATCCCATTATCTACAGATTGGAAGCGCGATAGAGGCGGACAAACAAAAAGTCAAATAAATGACACTAAGGACAGAGCAGTTTGTGTTTGTTTTATTAAAGTCACAAAAAGAAAAAAAAAATGTAATTTCTGTGGACTGTCGTTCACACATAGGGGACAGTTACAGTGTACACAACATAAATACACGACAATGGCAACACCATCGACAATCTCTACAGGATCCGCTCACCAGCATCTGTGCAAAATAAGGGGGGAGAGGAGATCGGTCTTGCAGGGTACCCCCATGTGTAGCATTTGTGGGGGGTTTGAGGCGGCAGCGACTAAACAGCATCCCGGTGACAACAGATCCAAATTCTGCTTGTAGATAGGTGATGGACCTAAACCACGCAACTACAGGGAAACAGATACAGGGCCCAACGCGGTGACACAGCTCCCGGGGCAGATTGCCTTTCTTGCGATGCCACATGCGGCCTTCCTGGATCTATACATCAGTTTGTAAACCCGCACCGGCTTCTGGAGTCCCTTTCAGCTAAACTACTAGCCGACTTTTAGTGTCGGAACCCGGAAACCACATCCTCAACCAGCAGGAGCCCAGACCGGCGGTACACGTTACACACATTAATGGGGCCACTCCATACCTATGGGCACACAAAGCAGGTAGTAGGGCTCCCAGGGGCAGAGAGTGCTGGGTAAAAAGGGTTTAGTAAATAGCTTGCTGTACTAAAAGCCAGTCGGGGAATATAATTGTAGATGAGCTGCCAGGGCACAGAAAAGGCCAATTTGTGAACAGCACTGACGCCAAGGCCCACCCGCACCCCCTGGAATATGCCACAGAATGCTATGACTGCACCCCCAGGGATGTAGCAGCGGGATTGGAAGCCGAAAGACGGTGTCAGCAGCAAACCCAGCGGAGACGCCTTCCTATCAGCACATGAAGCGTCAGAAACATCTAGAAAGGGCAGAAACCGGAAGAGCTTTCAGTGCAATGCTATATAGCCATTAAATGATCAGCCCCTAAAGCATCATGAATGGGGGGGGGTAAACAAAGATTGTAAACCAATAGAAATCTTCCACATGCAGCAATTCCTGCAGACGGTGAGCCGTTTAGGCGACAGTGTCCCTTTACACAAACAATCTCTTTTCTTGCGATTTGGTTCTCTGACACCATTTTCCACCAACATGTCGCTCCAGTTTGAGAAACCAAAACCAGATGTCGTTCCTGAAGGCATCCAATGGAGAAGACGAGCCCCGGCCCCCCAGGAGGATTCATGTTTTGGGCGATTATCCGTGTGATCGCAGATCCCCCCCCCTAATCATACATTAAAGATCCACCCCGCTGCGAGGGGGGTCACCGGAGCGCGCATCTCCACGGCGGCAGACGGGGGAGCAGGCAGAGCTACTGCCGGGGAAAGGACACGGTAAGGCACAAGACTTGAGCACAAGGGTGAAACGGTGCTACGCAAAAATAACCCCCCGATCCACCACCCTCCATACATCAGCCAGCGTCGCCCCAACCACCCCATGCTGGGACTCCGGTCTGGTATGTAGGCACTTCGGTAGGTGCGTCAAAATATAAAAGTCTAATTACCTAAGACTGAAAAGTGCTGCAAAAGGGAAAAGTGAAGAGGCAACTGGGGAGGAAAAAGGGAACGTATGAGGAATCACCTTGAACGAGGGACCAGAGGTCAGATATCCCTGAGACACAGAGTGCGGGGCACAGGACCAGCGGCATGCATTAACCCCCAGAGAGCAGGCCGCGGGGCAGGGAGAACTCAGGACAACTCATCCACTCACAGGCACACAACGTGCGACGCTAGAAGAAAGGCCACCATACTAACGAACCCCGTGTGACATCGGCGACAGGCGACTGCGGGCTTCTCATGCCGTGCGGCAAAGCTATCGGTGGCACCAGCCGGGGCAAGAAGCAGCTGCTGGGAGAATACACCGGGTACACAGCGAGTGCTGGGCAAACAGACAATCCTCTACAACGTATAGAAAAGGGAAAAGTCTGAGCGTTCCAGACACGGAGAGCTTTCCACGCAAGATCAGAAGTAGGCGGTGGAGCCGACTCGAAGAAGAGCAAAACCTCTCAACAACCGACAACCCTGTTGGGAAGAAGACACATCGTTAGAACGAGCCGGATAAACAGACACCAAGAAAGAACAAAAATAAAGCGTACGGGGACGGCGAGCGGCTCCACGCAATACCCACAAGATTAGTAGAGCAAAGCGCAAATCCCCCCCCCTGGATCACTTAAACCCCCGCAGCCCACAGACCAGACAACCGCACATCTGGAGAGACCTGATCTGTTATTCATGAGTCTGGCGACAGGAGAAGACCCAGTCCCACCGATTCCGCTCTTTACCACAACAGATCAGACTCGCCGAACTCTGACGTAGCGGCGGCCAAAGTGAGATACGGATGATATTTATGCCGCAGAGAGGTAATGGGTGCATTTTCTACGGTATTCGCTGAATTCTTGATTTATTTATTTTTCACACAGACGGCACCATTATGATAAAAATCATTCTGAGATAAAAAGGTGGATTTTAGGTACATTTCCCAGCATCCACCTGTGTGTGTAATTGGACACCAACGCATTACCCACTCAGAGAGGAAGAAGGTTACGTATTTGTCCGGCCTGTATTCATGTATATCATTATAAAGGATACGATTAATGAGATTATCGTAATGATTACATGTGGAGGACAGGTTAGAGTCGCCAGTCTAGCTGCGCGAGATCAGGAGGGGGGGCTGGGATTCCCCTTTTTAAATAAGTTAGACGGATTCGTAGACCGGGTCCGCATTGCGGGGAGGGATGAGGAAAAGCCACCATGTCCTAATGACTGGGTGACCCATTTCTGGACACGCGAGGTCTCGGCACGTGTGATGAGGGTAACATGGACACGTGAGGATTTGGGACAGGAGGGGGAGTGAAGGAATGCGCAGGGACAACTCAGGAAGCAGCTGGGAGGAATTAAAGCCGCGCACCAGTATCTGCTCTGTGTCCTTCTCCTGCGGGCAAAGGGAGGGTTATATAATCTGCATCAATAACGCATGAACGCCCGAAGGAGACGGGCGACGGCAAACGACAATTACACTGACAGCTCATCTGCACCTGAATGAATCGGGGGTATTTACCCGCTTTCATTAGGTACAGTTCACCCTCCATGCTCCCTGGAGCCCTGAATATCCTGATCATTTGCTGCATCAACTCTGCCTCCGCGTGAGCTATTTGGTCAGACCAGGTTTAGTTAACTTGCTATGTGGGGTAAAAAAAAAGGCTGCGTTTAGACCCTCGAGTGAGTGAGCGGAGCGGACATGAACTAGCAGTCGGCGGGAACGGCTCCGATGCAGATAACGGTCGGCGATACCGGAAGGCACTTCTTATCGTCTCCCAGCCACGACGCGAGTTCAGTCAGACAGGGACAACGAGATTCAATATGTAGGCAGATGTTAAACTTTACTGCATCAGGAAGGGGAACAGAACATCAAACACGAGTCCCGCGGCAGCACCGGCTTCCCCGACATCCGCGTCACAATCCCTTTAATATAAAAGGACGCCCCGCACCCTCCCGGAGGTCCTCTGCGACTCGCACACGGTTTTTGCATTGCCCAGAAACATGACATTTCCCCGTAATGTCACGCCACCCACCTCCTCAAGCAGCACACGTAACTTGGTCCATCCGTGTTTCCAGCTCGAACGCGTCGGGCCGGTCCTGCGGGTTCACGGCCAGCATGTCCTTAAGCAGCCGGCGGATGCCCTCGGACATGGAAGTCCTGCGTTTCTGTGGGATGTGGAGTTCCATCTTTGGGTTCTCTAGCAGCGCCTCCCCCACGGGCACAATTTCACTGCCCTGCTTGATGTAGGTCCCCAGAAGCTCTTTCTTGGTCTCTGCATCCACAAACGTGATGCGCTCGATCATCGCCCAGATAATGATGCCCAGGGCAAATATGTCCGCTTTTGCCGTGTAGTGTCCTTCCCACACCTCAGGAGCCATATAGAAGTCGGAGCCGCAAGCCGACGACAGCCAGAACTTGTTGATGTTGAAGGCTTTGTTTTCGCTGCCCCCATCCCCCGTACTGTCCTTCCCACGGGGAGCCAGACCCGCGCACACCTTACTGAGCCCAAAGTCCGCCACTTTCAGCACCGGGGAGCCCGAGCGCTCCGTGATCAGGATATTATCGGGTTTGAGGTCCCTGTGGACAATTTGGTTCTTGTGCAGGAAGGCGATGGCGCTGGTGAGCTGCAGCATGAAGCTCTTGTTGGTTGCCGGGTCTGGCCGCCTGGAGAGGATATACTGGTTGAGGTCTCCTCCTTCACAGAACTCCATGACGAACCAGAGGTAGCACGCTTCCTCTGTGTATCCAAGAATACGCTCCCCTGTGGAGGAAAAGAAAAAAAAAAGTTAGCGAAGGAGAACGGCGGCCATTTATATATCAGAACCTCCCCGCGGAGACCGAGCCAATTAACAGCGCTCCGCAGAGCGATCAGCCGCCAATTAGAGGCTTGTTACAAAGCCCCTTCCTATAGGCTAGGAGTCTCCCCGGTGACAGCCGTTACAGCCGGGGACTGACAATCGATAACTTTATGGTTTCCTCTCTATCATCCCTGATGCTAAAGCAGAACACGCCAGGATTACCCCGCAGAACACGCCACGTACCACGAGGGGCCACAGCACACGTATGTTGTGTTATCCGGTACCTGCTACACGGACCGCCACATAATAGAGATCCCAAGGGGAGGGAAGTCGTCTGCCCCCCCGGGAGACCCTCCAGCTGCCTGCAGACGCCACACACACTGCAGTTACATAGGAACACACTAGGGACTCCTACCCCGACACATCCCAGGCTTCGGGCCAATCAGCAGACAATGGCTTCTGGCTCAGCCAGAGGCCTGAATCCCGGGGCCAAACTTACCACACACACCCCCCTGGCCGCACATGCCTCAGACACACACAATAACCCCAGGCCCGTGACTGCAGCACACGCCCACCCAGGCCTACAGTAAGCCAGCTGCCCTAGCAGGCCTCGATCCCCGGCCTAGCTTTGAGGGCCTGGTCACAGTGACTCCTCCAACTGCTAGGCCTCAATCCTCGGCCTCTAGTAGAAGCCACGCAGTTTATGGGATAGACCCTATCTTGGGCCAGACCCCCGTCTTTCTCTGAGCCTCCCCACTTCCGTCTGCCTCTTTCTCAGGCGCCTGACTTCCCTCAGGCCCTTCATCTCCCTCAGGCCCCAGTCCCCGCTGTACTCCCCGGGCCCTCACCTTTGATAGACGTCTCCACCAGGCGCAGGTAGAGCTGGGAGGCGGTGTTGCCGTGCCGCATAGTGTGGGCTAGGCCGTTGCGCTGCAGCACGCACTCCTCGAAGCGAACGATGTTTGGGTGCCGGCGTCTCAGGCTGGTCAGCGCCCAAAACTCGGCCAGGGCCAGCTCCACATTCTCCGGAGCGTCACAGCGCAGCCGCTTCACTGCCACCCGGGCACCACTCCGCCGCGCCACCGCCTCGTACACCACGCCGTAACTTCCGCGCCCGATCTCGGCCAGCAGGCTGTAGCGAGGCCGGGGGCAGCTAGGGAGCCGTTTCCTGCGATCCTCCCCCTCCTCTGGAGGCTGCTGCTGCAGTTGTTCAGCGGCCGGCCGCACTCTCAGGGGCCGCTTACGCTGCGGGCTCTTTGCCGTCTCCATGTGGGCAGCCAGGGCGGAGGTTTCCTCATCCCTCCTCCGCTTCCTGGCCGAGCAGCGGGACACACGCGAGGCGGGAATGCTGACAGAGGTTCTCGGGGTGAGGCAGCATCTCCTCCCCCGCCAATCCCACAGAGCCAAGCTGTCCGCCGGCTCCTCTCAGTCTGAATACAGACTGCCTCAAACAGCCAGGGAACAGGCGGGGCGCAACCATCCGAGGAAAGCAAGGGGGAGCTGGGATTCGGCAGCCTGTAAAGAGGGAAATAACGAGAGGCTTCCCACAGCTAGCGCAGCCTCGGTGTAAAGACGAATAGTTATTTACTGTCTTAGGGACAGACCGGGAACAGGGAGGGCAAAGAACCCCGGAATAACGCAAATATGAAACACACACCCCCTACAAAGTGCAAGGTTCCAACGCCCAGCGACTGTAAACAGTAACTGCGGGAACAGACCAAGTGCTGCAGGAGGGGTAGTCAGAAATCACATGGGCAACACTGGAAACAGCGACCGCTTCCGGTGACCCCGTGTTTTAAAGAAATGAGAGACCCTCACTGCTGGGCCCCAAGAACCGGGACGAAAAAAACAGGATGTGAGCAGAGCTGGGTAGCTAGGACTCCCCCCCGTGCCGCATTTAGTATACACTATCAATAAGTCATGTGACAGGGGGGCGTGTAGTCCGTTGGCAAGGCACCTGCTCAGCTCTTCCGGGGAGCACGTGCTCGCAGGGCATAAAGATGTAGCAGGTACTGGAAACTGATGTGAGGGCGTCACCTGCAATTAGAGGGCCCCAAGGGCCCTGGTCGGCCAGCCAGTGACCGCTCACTCTATGGTTCTGAGAGTAAATGAATTAAAGCAAGAATAAGTGCTAAGATATGAAGACGGCCTGCAGTTACCCCATACTCTGCAGGTGCCAGTAGCTACATATAGGAGATCCACGGAGAAGAGGGCAGAAGCCGATCAGAATGGATGGGAGAAAGAATGATAGGGAGAGAGAAGAGGTTGGAGGATAGAGAGAGAAGGATTGGGGAAAGAGAGGTAGAAAGATAGGGAGAGAAGGCGAAGAAAGAAAGACAGAGAGACAGACTCTGAGATGACGAGTAGATGGGGAAACTCAGTGGAGGAGAGGATCGGAATCTAAGAGGAGGGAAGGATCGGGCAGATGGCCAGAAAATGAGAGAAGGTCAGGGTAAGAGAGGGTAGGCTGGGAAGGAAGGGTCAGGATGAGGCGTGAGGACGTCAGGCGGGAGGGTCTGGGCTGATAGTGATCATTCCTACCGTCCCTTCCCGCTAACTCCGTGGGCTGATATCACTTAAAATCCGTGATTCACCAGACGGTGCGGCTCACGCGTGGAAACCGCCTCTGCGCGGGGTCTATTCCTTGGGGCCACGAAACACTTAAGCCAACCTTATTTAAAGACGATATTTATTGATTTATATATCGCCGTCATATTCAGCAGCGCTGTACAATGGGCAAACCGGAGAAACAACAGGCAAGGTGGATGCAGTCGAGAGGATAGAAATATATTTTAGCCAAAAGGGAAGCACGATGGTGACATGAATAAAATATCTTCAGAAAATATTTTACACTTAAAGGATATGTTTATTACTTATTATTCTAGGGACCTTTAGGGCCCCGTCTATCCATGCGCAAAGCAGGAGTATTAGACCGGCAAGTTTTTGACTTGTAGTTGCAGCGAGGCTGCCTTTATTCAGTTGATGATAAGGGCATGCGGTGTCTCCAATCCGATATTTATCCGATATTCCACTAGAGGGTGCACGGAGCCTGGGCGCTGGAGCACTCCTTCCCCAGGGGTTAATGCAAAGGGTTAAATCAGCTACAGGTCTTGCTCGGATTTATGGGACGGCGGGCATTGCTTGCACTTTTACAATACACTGCCAACAGAAGTGGTAGCGGGTGATACAGTGAGGGAATGTAAACATGCGCGATGCAAATACGTCCCCCGAATCCAGGCAACCCGCGTGTAGTCTGATTCACGTGGCCGGGGGGTTCTCTGAAATGAGTGGACGCTCAGTAGAGGTTCAGGTTGCTTTGCCGGGGTCTGAAGCTGGAGGGTCTAAAAACATTAAAATTAAATGCCAAATAAATTAAAAGTAAAAAAAAGAAATAACATTTGGCACGATGAGTTCTAGAGCCTGGGACCCCTCTTTCCATTCATCCCGAAGACCCCCGGGGCTCGTATTCCTGTGTTTGTACCAATCACCGGGACCCAGAAAATATTTTTTTTAACGAGACTTTTCTGGACCCGCGATTGCTGTGGCTTATCGGGTCTACGTGCGTCACGCGATGACTCACAAGCCTGGACGGTGCGGCAAAGAGCCCCCCCTGACGCGCGTCCGAAAAGACATTAAAAATGATTGTGCCGGGGGGAGGGTTTACCGGGACGCGACGAGTGATGTTATTTCACCGGCGCTGGGTAATAATCCACAGTCGATTGTCTGCGGTTCAAAAGCAACTCATGTGGCCCCCGGCACTAGAACCTTCGCCACACGGAGCCCCTTAATACTGACCTTGGAAGCGCGTGGCTTGCTCCGGCCGGGCACTGGGAGGTCCCAGTTAATCCCAGTATACCTGCCTGTTTGGGGTAATTTGTTTTTAGTTTAGCCCCGCGGTGAGTCGTTCCCACCGGGCTGCTAATCGTAGCAAACATTTGCCGCGGTACGGGTAACCCTTCATTACAATCAGGAAGCCATTCTCCAGAGAGCGCGGCCCGAGGAACGTTCCCTCCTTTCATGCCGAAGATGGAGATCGGCCAGAAGAGTTTATTTCGTTTTGGTTTTAAAAAACGAGGATTTGTATTTCTGACTGGCGAACCGTATTTGCCCTCAGCTCTTCTCTGCGGGTAAAATCCCCCGACTGGCCCAGGAGAGCGTTCCTGAATCCCGGGGTGTCAGGGTTTCTACCCCAGTCGCTGATTCTCAGGGTGAATGGGCAGATTCTTATGGTTTTTATCCCAGTCTCGGGGTGAATGGGCAGATTCTCAGGGTTTTTACCCCAGTCTCGGTGGGAATGGGCAGATTCTCAGGGTTTTT
>VKOC01000219.1:0-81623 GCA_009364415.1 Spea multiplicata
ACATAATATTTTGTGATTATTAGCAAACTGGAAAAAAATTGGAAACTCCACAGATTTAGATTTTGCTTATGGATGAAAAATACATTAAGATATACAGAAAAAAGTCAGTATATATAAAAAGACAAAAACAAATAAAAGTTGACCAAAAAAGAAACCTTTGTAGGAAGAAACTAAGAATGTTACAATATAGAGGAATAACAGGATTAAATCTTTTTAAATTATATGAATATTATATATTGTGAATACGTTGGGGGAATCCTTTACTCACTTAGCCAAGTCTTTGTCTTTGTTGAGATGCTGGAAATACGAAGGTTCGCAAATCAGCTGATTTTCTTGACAGACTTGTTTGCAGGATTTTCCCGGCTCCGCGAGCTTCACTTGTAACGCGCTTAACGGGGGCCAATAACCTGGCCTGACAGAAAGTCCTGCCGAGGCAAAGGGGGGGGAAACGTGAAGAGCGCAGACTGATCTCTGCCGTCTGGGGTGGCGGGGGGGACTCTGCTGCATCTTCAGAGGTTTATTATACACAAAGTAACGTAAAGTCAACCCATAGGGGGCAGCAAAGCTCCAACAAAAATCACAAACACAGAATCTGCCGGCAGATCGGCCCCATTCGGCCCCCGTCTAGTCTCCCCGTTTCTCCTGCTGTAAGACTCAAACCTTAATCAGTTGTTGGTCTCGTCTTAGATTCAGGAGCCGTATGACGATCCCGCGCATGTTTAAATCCCCCCACCATAGTCACTTCTAAGGGAATTTAAAGGCTGTAACACCGATAACTGGCCTTACATTTTTACTGTGAATTGGTAAAAATTAACTTAAAATCTGTATTAATAAACTGCTTTAACACTTAAAAGGTTTATTATTGCACTCAACACTCGCTATTACTCCAATGTTTTTTTTTGGGGGGGGGGGGTAGAATGTATGGTTAACTCTTTAATCACCATGGATGCGTCCAGTTCTCATGGGTTAAGTCACTAGAATACCGTAACTACTCGTAAAACCTGAAAAAAACAGCCCTAACCCCGTTTCTGGCAGACCTGGAAGAGACGAAGCGGAGCGCTGTACCCCCCGTGCCTCATATTACCTGTTTTTCGATGAACGCGTTGACCCTCTGAAGCATCCCCTCGCAGGTGAATTCGTAGGGCAGGTACGGCTCGTTCTGCGAAGAGCAAGAGCCGGGTTACTTGTCACGGGGCAGAAAATCAGATCCAAAGCCACCGAGGCGGCACACTTGACATAAATATTTTAGGAAACGCGCAGCCTTCTGCCGGGGCCGATATAAGCAGAGCCCAATAATGTTTTATAAAGAATAAAAGAGGTTATAAAGATAAAAAAGTGTTAGGAACCTTACTGCTCTACTAGACTTCTCCTTACACCGTCGTACAAGATGCCCCATGTTCTGCAAGCGTTAAAAGGACCCCCCCAATGCTCTCAAACAATAAAGGGCACCCAAAAACCGACAGAGATAAGAGCTGGAGAATGGGGTCCCTGCATGGAAGTTAACCCCTTCCACTCCACGTAAACTTTAGCTGGAAAAACGGGGTTCTGGCCGGGTTTATGATGTCACCGCACTAAGATCTCAGCTTCCGCACTAAGCCCAGGCATCGGTGTCGCGAAAAAAGGGACTTCCGCCCTCGGGCTCCTCAGCCCCCCCGAATACCCCACAAGAAAACAAAGCACTCCGAAATCCATTTAAACGACCGACCTTCTGACTCAGAATGGCCTTGACGGCTTTCTCGACCTCCTCGGGATTATTAATGTTCACGGTCCACACGTACGGTTTCCCGATGTACACCTCGGCGTAGGGGTGCTGCGACGTGAGCTGACACAAAAGAAACGTAATGATGAAAAAAAGCCAGGAGGGTAATAAAACAGGAGGGAAATATGCCTGGAATGGGTGAAACTCAGAATAAAAAAATTTAATGAAAAATCCAATTTTTTAAAAATTAACTAGGACATAGATAGAATTTGCCAAATTTAGAATTTAAGAGGCGTACCTATGATGCAAAAATATGTTTAAAACGTTAATTTATGTGGTTAAACTGCCATAAACCGTATAAACTGTGATTTATGGACCCCAGGAAGATTACATCGCAGCAATCATCGCTCAGTTTTGCCAAATAACTTTTTCTGCATCAATTAAGCTGTTACTAATTAACCAATGTGCATATGCCCACACTAACACATACAGACACACCACACACATACCTACATATACACACCACACACCTATACATACACACACCTATACATACACCTACACATACACACACACACACACCACATACATACGACACACACATACCACACACACACACACATTGCTGGCATTTGCTACTTTTGCTTTGAAGATCAGCATATATGAAATGAACAAGCTGCAGTAACCCAGGGATGGCTGAGCGTGATAGGAGAAGGAGTTGCACAGCTATGTCCTACCCAAAAGCATGGCTTACCTCTCTCAGAGTTGGTTTTCCTTTAAAGAAATCTGTGTTCCTGCTGCTTTTTGGGGGGCTGAATTTGGGGTTCAGGAAGGCGCAGCCGTTCGCAATGGCTTCCAGGGGTGCAGGTCCCTCGTACGGGAAGCCCAGACCCACAAACAGCTGAAAGATAAAGCCGACACGGCAACCGTTACCAAACGGACGGCTCTGTATCTGTACAGAACGAGGTCTTCAGCCAGGTCTAACCCTTCGTCCTGTAGATTTCATTTGGCGAGGCGTCTTCTCATCTTTACCATACTCGGTAAATACGATACATATGGGAAAGATTTGGAACAAAGGCGACTCACTTTGGTTTCTCGGAGGAGGAACTGCAGGTCCCGGCCGCTGAGGATCCCGTGGTTCATGACGTAATTGGGCATGTAAACGGTCCCCTTCTCGTGCACGGTGCCGTGGACTTCCATGTAGTTGTGGATGATATCCAAGTACTTATTCTTGTCCTAAAAGCAACAAAGCAGGGGTCAGCGGATTTCTAGGGACGTCTAAGCGGAACGTTTATGTTTAGTGTTTAGTAAGGGCGGTCGACTGAAGAAATTATTAAAATGAGACGTAAAAAAAAAACTCTTCATGAAGTTAAATGTTACATTTTTCGAAGCCAAGGTTATCCAGCTAATACTTGTTTTACAAACCCGCACATTTTATTTTTATTTCGTACAAATAAATATAATTTTAACATATTTTGAGGTATTTTGTCATCTTAACTAAATAAGGTACTACTATTGCAGAATTATTTTTTTTAATATATCATTGAAAATAATTGGCGTATATCAGCGGCGGCGAGTGGATATCAGCGGCGGCGAGTGTATATAGGGGCGACGTATATCGGGCGGCGAGCGTATATCAGGGGCGGCGAGCGTATATCAGGGGCGGCGAGCGTATATCAGCGGCGGCCAGCGTATATCGGCGGCGGCGAGCGTATATATGAGGCGGCGAGCGCATATCAGTGGCGGCGAGCGTATATCAGGGGCGGCGAGCGTATATGAGCGACGGTGAGCGTATATCGGAGGCGGCGAGCGTATATATGAGGCGGCGAGCGTATATCAGCGGGGGCGAGCGTATATCAGCTGCGGCGAGCGTATATATGAGGCGGTCAGGGTATATCAGGGGCGGCGAGCGCATGATCTTGCCGGAGTCTGATATGTAGGTCACCTTCACGCAAAGCGATCCGCAGCATTTTAGCGAAGACCATATGGGCGGCTCATAAGACCGTGTGTAAGGATGAAATTAATACTCGCGGACAGGATCAAGCTGCTAGCTCAGCTAGTAAAACATATGGACAAAAGCTTAATACGGCAGCCTTACA
The DNA here is from genome assembly GCA_009364415.1 of Spea multiplicata. Classification (NCBI taxonomy): domain Eukaryota; kingdom Metazoa; phylum Chordata; class Amphibia; order Anura; family Pelobatidae; genus Spea; species Spea multiplicata. The sequence goes on from VKOC01000219.1 coordinate 3,799, forward strand.
TTTCTCCCCTTTACCGTAAACTAAATAATAAAAAAGTAAAAAATAATAATAAAATATATATATATATATACATACACAAAATAAGAAAAACTGATTTGGAGACGTCAGAGTTATATTCTCTGTTGAATGAAGCTCTATGGAAGGAGATGCGGCTGGAGCTTCACAACGAACATCATTTGAAAGAACATCCAATTCAGCAGCCACCTCCGGCTTTGGTGAATAAACCCCCCTTATGTCCTCCAGCCGGACCACCTGACCTATTAAGACCTCATGGAAGAATATTTGCTTAAATGACACGAGTTACCCCGTTCTGGAAGGAGAAATCCTCGTCTCTATGCCCATAAAGTTCCGCCAATGAAGCAATAATACAATAAAGCGATAAAATCCGCTATCAATGATTCACACGTTTTATAAGATTTTATAAGATGGCCATTAATGAGTCTCTAAAGAGCATCTTGTACCGACACGCTGGAAGACTGGTATCTCGCTCTGTTATCTGATCCCCGATCTACTAAACACCGCGACTCCTTATCATACTGCCTGTGGGAAATAAAAGAGTGACTCTTTGATTAATGACAGTCTATGGAGGAAAGGACTTCATTAGCACTGCCATAAAGCATCAGCTCAGCGTGGTGTTTGAGCCGGGAAAGTCACCCAAAATATCACATGACCGACAGCAATGGCAGCTCCAGGTCTGCAGATAAAGGGAGTTTATTGGGACAAAATGAGTCAAAACCAGGTTTTTGTCAATGCTGACCGACATTACTAAATACAGTGCCGGGGTGGGGGGTGATAAAACCACGATCCTTACGACACGAGTCTAATGACTCACCATGCAATTTATAAAGAAGACCTTTGTGATCTTGCGCAACGACAGATATGAGTAACCGCGAGCAAAGCTCCTGCTGACATTATGAATCCGGCATCCTGGGGGAAACGGGACAGATTCCGAAATAAAGGTTTTTTAGGGGATTTTAGCAGCATTTTCAATACACCATCTCTCATATACCAGAGCAGCCAATCAGTGGCAGGAAAGAGCTCCTCATTGAAATTAATGGAAGTACTCTCCGTGCATGCGCTGGGGCTGACTGGAGGCAAGTATATCCCGAGCAAGGAGATATGTTCCTCCAAACACATCTCCTGCATGGAAACTAGCTGGGGGGGCTGCATATGGAGGCATAGTGCAGAATCCCCCACCATGTATCCGCTGTGTAAATCTAAAGGGACTTCTCGGCTCTCATATAATGGCTGAAGCGTCTCAGGAAAAACAAAAACCTGAACTTTGTACAGCACAAGGAACACTTAAAAGAAACCCCTTTGAAGGAAAACCTTGGATGTCAAAGCCCGTCAAACAACAAGAGTATAGCAGGTAACGAGAAGAAAATACCGACCTTCTGTCTTTAGATTGAACGGCGACGCGTCTGCCCCCAATGACGCCGATGACATCGTTCTGTGAATAAGGTGACAAACCCCCAACGCGTTCACCGCCTCTACTGACACCCGTCGGGGCGGCACGGCCAAGCATATATTTAAACTCTTGAAGGAACAGCAATTAGACCACCTGACGACCAACAATTGATCAAACAGCGTTACCCCGAATACGCGAAGGACAAACGGCTTTCACTCCTGTTTAACCCCAAATACCTGCCGTCGGTTTGGCGCGGCGGACATGTTTTTAAGCCATGTTATCAGAATTGCCGCGAGGCCGCCATCGCTGTTCGAAAAGAGACCTGGTCACGTGGAACGTACCTTCCAGAAATTGTCTACTTTTCCGTAAACAAGCGATTGGTTCTGTCTTTTGATGTCATTCATGTGTCTGATGTCACTCACGTTCAGATGCTGCTCCACCACAAACCCCAGAAAACTGTTATCCGGAGTGTGAGCTGCAAGAAAATCCAAGGAAAAGAGATCATTCGATAACAAATAAAACGCTACGATGTATATTTAACGGTGAGGGGGGAAGAGCATCTTTAAAAGCGCGTTTGAAAGGTCAGAGGGATAAAAATAATTACGTGTGCATGCAGGCTCTTATTTCCATACAAAGGAAAGTCATGTAAATTGTCAGCTTATCAATATTATCTCTGAACCCCAATGTGATTTTGTTTCTGAAGTCTAAATGATCTACGATACCGTTCAAAAGTTTGAAGTCCAATCCCCACCCCATTAAAATACAGATGAAAAGGATCAGAAATCCACCTCAGACGGGGTTAATGATTTTTAATGGAATCTCTTCATAGACGTACAGAGGCTCTTTATCACTCCCATCACTCCTGTGTGCCAATGGCCCTTTATCACTCCCATCACTCCTGGGTTCCAATGGCCCTATATCACTCCCATCACTCCTGGGTTCCAATGGCCCTTTATCACTCCCATCACTCCTGGTGTTCCAACGGCCCTTTATCACTCCCATCACTCCTGGGTTCCAATGGCCCTTTATCACTCCCATCACTCCTGGTTCCAATGGCCCTTTATCACTCCCATCACTCCTGTTCCTGGCCCTTTATCACTCCCATCACTCCTGTGTCAATGCCCTTTATCACTCCCATCACTCCTGTGTTCTGGCCCCTTTATCACATCACTCTGGCCCTTTATCACTCTCCATCACTCTGGTTCCCAATGGCCCTGGTTCCAATGGCCCTTTATCACTCCCATCACTCATTTGTGTTCCAATGGCCCTTTATCACTCCCATCACTCCTGTGTTCCAATGGCACATTCCCTGATCCGAGTTTAAGTTTAAAAGGCTAATTGATGGTTAGAAACCCTTTTGTAATTATGTTACGGCCAGAAATTCCCTTGTTTTATATGAAAATCTCAAACCAGCTCTGATTCCATAACCAGCCCCAGCAGTCCTAGGATGCCAGAGGAATGCCTATTGTACATCGCTGCATAATATGCTGGTGCTATATAAATCATAATAATAATGCAGTCAACCCGCATTATTTATTTAGTATAGAGAGACTTTCGACTTTAAAAATAATAATAAAATGGTGTTTAAGGAGTAATTTAACTGTAAATTTTACAACAGAATATATAAATATTAAAAATGCTTTTTTTTTGTAATAAAGATCCCATTATTTTGTCATGTTTTTTGCGGAGGGTGGTGACTCAGTGACGGATGCGGAGATATTTAGACAAAATAAATTGTCAGAGACCCGCCGCTGTGTAAATACGATCGATAGTCCCATTTGTATTCAGTCCGGCCGCTGATATTTGGAAAGCCTGGGAAAAAATCTATTTAATTGAAATTAATGCATGCGAGTTTGGAGGAAAATATAAAAAAAAAAGGACTTTTTAAGGATTAGGGTGATGGGACGGAATAACAAATGGCTGACAATAAGGAGTCTTACTGCGCTGCAGAAAAGATCAGCGACCGGGGAGAGGTGTTACACGGAAGAAAAAATAAAACCGACGTTCCAAAGCGGAATGCTGTGGCTTCTGCAACCTAGGAATTCTCAACGTATCTACTAAACAGGTTAAGACAGAAACCTATTGACAAGGAACTAAAGAGTTTTCATTACACTTTTGACCTTTTACTTGGTTCAGCCCCGTTATAAGTTGATCTGCCTAATGTCTACTCTACAGAGAACTAGTCAGTAGAAATAACTTTATGATATTATATGGGGTGTAAAAAAGGGTGAATGTTATCAAGATATATTTTATAGACCTATTTCTTAAAGCAAATAGAAGCAGTGATTCACCGGCGCTCGGAAGTGCCAGCCTTTGTGATTATAAATGCCTCCCAGTTCTCCACGGAGGCAGCCATCTTGCCTGTATAAGCCACACTTACTTGCTGTAGACGGCTCAGGACCGTGAGGTATAGCTGGTGCTATTCCCGGCTCAGCCGCGCTTTCACAAGTATTATTAGAAGAAGACTTTGTTGATTTGCAGACACACAAGATAGATATTTAGCGAGGTGACTTACGGAACATGGTGTAGAACTGCTGAGGGTTGAGATTCCATTTGCCCCACGGGGTCTTGTGGCCTTTAGATTGCGCGTAATGGGCGTGATTGAACTCCGGCTCTGTACCGAAGGAGTCCAAAACCCGCAGCATGCACCTTGTTAAAGAAAAACACAACAAAAATAAATAAGCGGGCGATGGACGTGGATTCCGAATGTTCCCGTCTCTGTATTTTAGGAAACGCCGCCAATGTTCTGGAGCCGCAAAGCCGTCTTCTCAGGACAGAGGCTGATGTTCTCGCCAATAACTCCTAAAATTCACAATACCAAACGCGTATGTAATAGTAGCTCTGATATCCTCCAAAACGCGTTGACTGGCGTCTACTAGTCGCTTGCACATTTTGGATTGGGATAGCAAAAACTTTTTTTTACTTAAAAAGTATCACACATTAAGTACTGATCACATACATAGACCATAAATACTTTAGAGATACAGCTCCTGAATCTAAGACGAGACCAACGACTGATTAAGGTTTGAGTCTTTACAGCAGGAGAAAAGGGCGACTAGACGGGGGCCGAATGGGGCCGATCTGCCGGCAGATTCTACGTTTCTGTGAATACTTTTTGAAACTATTCTGCATATCTTGTAGGGGTCTGTGCTTCGGGGTGACCAGGATGGTCGCTCGGTTCATGGTGGACTCGTGATACGAATGGATAGGTAGAAGATGAAATATTCCTTCCGCCGGCGTGCAAGCGGTGTGAAAATTACAATTTTAACACCAAAGTAAGTAAAATGATTTGAAGAGAGAGAAGAGAAAGAACAAATCTTCTTTATGAGCACTTCAGACTTTTTATAGCACTGCCAAGACACAGAAGCTCTGACAATAATTTCCCTTTTTATTGACCTACAAAGAGCATAAGGCACCGGATTTTAAATTAACTTTTCTTTATTGAAAGCTGATATTTACTGCCCCAAACTTCACGCGTTTCCTCTTCTGCTTACATTGACAAGTTTCCTGCAACTTACTGCAAACGCAATCTGATTTATACCGTTCAAAAGTTTAGGGTCACTTGGAAATGTCCTTGATTTTGCAAGAAAAGAAGATTTTGCCCATTAAGATAACATGAAATGGATCAGAAATCCAGCACAGACGGGGTTAATGTTGTAAATGACTATTTTAGCTGGAAACGGCTGATTTTTAATGGATCTCTTTACAGAGAGGCCCTTTATCACTCCCATCACTCCTGTCTTCCAATGGCCCTTTATCACTCCCATCACTCCTGCGTTCCAATGCCCTTCCTCCAATGTTTCCAATGCCCTTTATCACTCCATCACTCCTGTGTTCCAATGGCCCTTTATCACTCCCATCACTCCTGGAGTGTCCTGCTGCCTACCACTGGGCTCTGAGCCCCACAAATATACCGAAAGCATCTTTAACTGGAACGTCCACATAACGAGCCAGTTGGATGTAAATAGTCTATGACTCCAGAGCAGCGAGCCGACGGCTCCGGCAGGTCACGTCAGCATTTGTCACACACACAAGCATTCAGTTTGTCTGGATTCTGGAACATACCCCGGCGTCGGATGGAATTTTGGTGGGATTAAAGCAGATTTAGATCATCACGTTAACAATGAGGGTTAACAAAAAAGGTTATATCATCTGTTACACGTAGACCGGCTGACCGTGGGACTTATTCAGTTCTGATGAGATGAACCTTCTCATCTCTCTGACCTTACTATGCATGATGACAGGACAAACGGATTGTCTGCCGTGAGGATAAGCGCACACTCAGCGTTACAGCGAAAGCAAAAAGGGCCCCACGAATCGCCGGCGCCACTTACTGGTAGTGAACCCACGACGGCCCCAGGGTCTTTTTGAACTGAGCAAGTCCCACTATATCGATGTAGATCAGCTCCACCACTTTGTCGCCCTGCGTAGGGCAGCCAGACCTGTTACCCACCACCTTCTTCATTATTCTGTTAAAAAAAGAAGAATAGAAAAAGATTCAGCGATAAGTACATGCGCAGCTCAAATAACAGCGTGCAGGTGATGTATTGATTACACCATTTGATCCCAATACGGCAAACCTATTCAATAATCCTGATCGCGTCCCTCTCTACCCAGCACGTATCCGCTGTATATACGGAAAGATAATACGAACCTTCTGGTTTAACCCACTGACTGCCAGACAATGGCCCCTATAAAAACGAAGCCCTGGTCTTTAACAGATGACACGACACACATCCTACTACCGGTCATTTGAGCTAGCACTCTATCCTCGACAAATTACTAACATGTCTAATTTTTCTTCTGCACATCACCCCAAAGCCAAGACTGGCTGAGCATCATGTGGGTTTCAGTCCATAATTCACGAATCGGTGTTTCATGCTAAAAGCTCAACTTCTAACAAAAATGATGTTTCCTCCGAGGTACCCTGCAGACGCACCAGAAATCCGAGGGTTTAGAATCATGCAGATGTAGCGTACATTTAATCTACTTAAAGAGCTATTTAGTGACTTGGAATTCGTGATTTTTTTCCTCCATTACAATGGAATAAGAAGTAACAGAAAATGCACGAAAGTCCCTTTTTTTCCTTTTTTCTATCTCTGTGTGGGTTGGTTTTAAACTTGAAAGTAAATCCACTTACTCTTTGAGCTCGGCTATTGAAGCCGAAATCCTTACATCGTGGCCCAGTAAGTAAAGAGACGTGATGAGGTCGCTCCACTGCACTAATTCTCCGAGCGGGCCCCCGCTAAACGCATTTTCGGCTATCTTGAATCCGGATTCCTTCGTCAAAAGCCCCAGATGAACGAGGATCTAAATAATAAGAGATAAACTCAGTTACTCAGTGAGAATATTCATAGCAGAAAACAGACTGGATCCATCGCGCCCTCCTCGCATAGAAACCAAATTCTCGCCAAACGAGTCCCAAAAAACCCCCCAAAAATAAACTTCTTCATATACTGTACTTTCCTGAAAAAAAGGCCTGAATATAAGACCACCCTATTGGGGGAGAACCCCCATTGTTTTCTCTTTCTCCGCGAGTCCTTCTCCAATATACTTGGAGTGCTTCCACAAAAGGGTGGGGCCACGGCACAGGTGACCCTCTTTCTCCCCATTCCTCCAATTGGCGGAGAGGGTGTGTGAGGAGGATCCGCCCTTTTGCAGAAATACCCGCTAGCGGAGCCGATACCGGGGAAAAGCGGACAAAGAAAGAAGGCAGAAGAACAAGAAGAGGCAAGAGAAGAAGTGAGAGAAAAAATGGAAACAGGGACATGAAAGTGGTTGGTGGAGAAGGTAGGAAGACTGAGAGAAAGCGTGAATGAGAGCGTGAATGAGAGCGTGAATGAAGGTGAGTGACAATGCTTAGTTGGCTGTGTTGCGGAACCACGGATCTAAAATCTGAATAAAAGTCGACCTCTATTATAAGACAAAGACATTTAACAGTCATTTATAAGAATCGTGTAAAAGAACGTTTACGATGCATTATTTACCTGCCCAAAATGCAGAGCAAGAGAAAATATTTACATTTTACGAAGATATTTCTAAAAACACTTCTCAGTCTCAGCGTGCATCTTGCTTATTGGCTTATTATTCATCTGCATTCGCTGTACAAAAAACAGATGGAGTCCTTAAAAAAAAGAACAGAGATCCCAGAAAACACAGTATGTTTGACGCTAAAAATACTAAACCCCCTTTCAGCTCCTCAAATCCGTTCCTATTGATTTCAGTAACTGTACAACAAAATAATTTTGTATGATCTCAATGTACAGAAGCTGCCAATCGGGGCGGAAATAGTTCTAAAAACAAAGTAAAAAAAAGGAAACAAAGTATTCTGGTATCCTAAAGGGACAGGCACTCATCCCATTTAAAAAAAAAAAATATATATTTTTGGAAGCTACTTGTTCGGTCACCTACCACTCATCCCATAACAACAGGAGGTAGAGGTTCATTGATAAGTGGAACAGCCTCCCAGCAGAAGTGGTAGATGGCACATCTAACAGGAGGGGATTAAGGTTTGAATCCTTACAGCAGGAAAAACAGGACGGGTCGAATGCTTCTATGTTTCTACCACTCCGTCTCTATGTCAGAACCCTATAAACCTGTCCATGCGACCGACATTTGGATAATTGATTTATATAGCGCTATCATATTCTGTAGCGCTGTACAATGGTCTTATGGATAGGAACATGGGATAGCCTTTTGGGGGGGCTGCTGTGACATCATAGAATCACCAAACATGTGACATTACACACTGTGTGATATCATGACAATGGGAACCCAAAATAAAGTGATTTTTTTTCAAAAATGGCAAATTCTAATAATCTGTTGGTTTATGAAGCCTTTCCTTTTCATTTTTAGGTGGATGGCAGGCAGAATTTTTCAGCCTGTGTCCTTACAGCACAAGGAAAAAAGACTAATGAAAGATTTTAATGCCATTTTCCAGCTAAATTACAATAAAAGCTGGACATGAAAACGTGGGGAACAATGAAAACCTTCATTTCACAGTCCAAAGAGCCGGCCCTGGCGATGTGCGGGGAACTGTGACGCTTATCTTGGTTGGAAGAATAATTCATGAGAATAAAAGAAGATTTCATGCTACTGAAAGAATAATTACATCTGGAGGAAAAACGTACTGCCTGGAGTGTCAACAGCGACAAAAAAATCACATTTAGATAATAGTCATATAAAGATAAAAAAGCAATGTAATGTAAAGGTTTTATCCCATAAATAAATAGATGTGTTACAAACGCAATAATCAACCACCTCAATATAACCAGGCGGATCTATCAGTGACTATCAGCGCTGTAACTTCTAATCCAACGTTCTAACAAACAAATGAAAAGAAAATTAAGTTTAATAGCAATCAGGGCGCTATATATACAGCAATACCCCCCCCCCCGTGCTATATGCTTTATACAGCAATACCCGCCCCCCCTCGTATATACAGCAAGCTCCCTCTCCCCAGCTCTGTATAACAGCGATACCCCCCTTCCCCCCCCCCCGGCTCTATATACAATACCCCCAAGTGCTATATACAGCAGCTCCCTCTTCCCTCCCCAGCTCTGTATACAGCGTAACCCCTCTTCCCCGCTCTATATAACAGCAATACCCCCCCCGAATGGTGCTATAGTACAGCAATTACCCGCCCCCCCGCCTCTACTATACAGGCAATACCCCCTCTTCCCCCGGCTCTATATACAACAATACCCCCCCTACTCTACATAAAAGGAAGCTGCCAAGCGAAAAAGAGGACATGGTAGCCTGACATTTAAAACCCGAGTACCTGTTGACAGCCCTGAGTATAGGAGACGTAGGGAAGGGCCAGGGGCTGCTTTGGAATCGGGGTCCTAAAGCAAAAGACTGTAAGACGGTTCAGAATATTGATTTTAATCACGCAAACGTTCAAGAGACCAACTGAATTACAGCGCAGGTCGGAGACGTCTGTCTTCTAGGCTATACGGTAGGACAGGTTCGGGCTCGCCAGCCAAACAGAAACCTTTATTATTTGAAATGTAATTTGGGTGATAAGTGAGTCATATCCTTCCTTCTGTCTTCAGCTCGTACTCCGTGCCCGGCGGCGGCGGTTGGGTGAGGTTGGATAAAGGAGTTCAGAAGCCGGGGCTACATGTGTTGAAGAGCCGCGTTCCATCTGGTGTTGGGTGGCTCCTCTGCTTACATATGGATCGTAAAACATCTTAAAGGACCAAAGCACTGGCTGATTCCACGTTGGAATCTACATGAATAGGACGCCCCATATATCGCGTGTGTATGGGGGCCTCTAACACTTCCACGCCGCTGTTACTTGGGTTCAATAACCAAACTCAGCAGGCAAGCAAAACGCTTACTAAACGCCATACAGCTCATAAACACAATGTATCCGTCAAAGCAATACCAGGAAACAATATATATATTCCGTATATATGCAACTCAGAAACGATACTTCCTTGAAGAGCGACCTTCTGAACAGCACAGCTGGCAACATTCTGCTGTAACTACTGAAAGTAAATGACTGCGGCAGATAAAGGAGACAATTAGTCGGCGACTGATCCAGAGGTAGTTTGGGAACTCGCAGTGGTTTAGGCTGCAATGGCCAGTTCAGTTCATGTTAAGAAGTACTTTACTTTGGACAATAAATATGATACAGGACCATGCATGATGACCCCTGGGTAAGTCTGCGGTACCCCCTACCTAAATAAAACATCGGACAGCTATGGGACTTTAAAGCCTAGCGTCCTATATAATGTGACTTGTTTAAATTTGAGCTCATCGCCTCTCGGTCCCATTTTGATATTGCCGGTGCAAATCAACCTCCGGGAATGGGGCAGAATAAACAAGGAGGGGGCAATCAGAGAGGTTTTATGTAGCTAATAACCCCCAGCACTTTGAAGTCGGTCCTGTGCGAACCGCTGATCCCGGGTGACTTTGCCAAATTAAAATTTCTTTGATTACACGCGGTGACAGCTCCTTCCCAACACGGTTACGCGACGTGCTGCCAAATTAAACAACGCCTTTAGAAATTACGCCTTTTCCCTGCCAAACGACAAAGCAACGAGCTGTACAGAGCTCATACACGTCTACGGCAAAGGTTACAATACCTGCAAAAGGTATAATTTGTATCAGCTCACATCCAATCAGCTCCTCCCCCACATAAGGACCCACCAAGCCCCCAACCTTATACAGCCCTCCATTTTTTTTTCTCCCCCTTCCCCAACTACAGTAATTTGCCTAAATCCATTGATTCTACAGTCGAGTATTTCTTGTTTCTCTTGTCGTGCTCGATGTCCTTCCACTAACCCCGATGCCTCTGGATAAGGCGGATACGCAAGAGAAAAAAAACAAACAAACAAACAAACAAACAGAAAAATCACCTTTTTTCGTTTCCTTTTTTCAAGATTTTGCTTTTCCGCTAGCGACTTGACTGCTTCGATCCAAGTGTCGTCCATCCTCTTTATTCTCAGGGTCATCCACCGGAATTCTTCATGCCTTAGCATGACTTGGTAAAGATGGTCGAAATCGGTACGGATTTCAGCCTGAAACAGAAATTCACGATGAAATTATCTTTTTTTCCCCCCAACCACCGTGAGGTTAGATGAAGACATGAGCTATCCAAACACTTGGAAAAAAGCTGAAGGTCACAAGTAGACTTGAGATCTAAATTATGGTGGACCTTCCATAGTAGGCCCTATTCAGTAGACTTTTTAAACTATAGGTGGAATTGTTTCTAAGAAGCCAAAAGGATTCGATCTACGTATGTACAGGAGTTTGTTGCCAGCGAAGGAGCGGGATCATATAACATAAGAGATTAGGGGATCATATAACATAAGAGATTAGGGGATCATATACAATGGAAACAACAGAAGGGACTTCAGCTTTAGTCAGAAACACGCAGGAGGAACCTAATTGGACCAATTTGTCAATAAACGTGAAGCAATCACCTTGGAAATCAACGGAATGCTTGGCTGATTTCTCACGCTTTTCAGAATTCATGGTCTGATGTTACCTGATCTTCCCCTTTTTTTAACCGTTATTATAGAACACTCCATGGAACTTCCCCTTTAAGCGTGATAACATTTTAAATGTATCCGGTTGGAGATGAGAGGACTCTTTAGGTCCCATTAGGTGTAATACAGTATTTTCATCTCGTGGGTGAAAAACCAAAGAAAATAAACCGATTGAAAATCACAAAAGACAATCCTTAATATTCACCTAAAACCCAAAGGAAAGCCGACACAGGCTGGCCTTTAACAACTAAACGGGACGCAAGACTCAGAAGCACGTAGTTTCAAAGTGCAGAGTATTTTCAACCATTGCCAGATGGAACCCAGGATTTAACACCGTCAGACGAAGAGTATATCCATACTATGTGCTACTACACGCTATCTACACGCCTGACCTGCTTACTCAGACATTCAAATGGCTGCATGGAAAGGACCTAAAGAATAAAACACGGCTTACCATTGTTTTTTTGTCCGCTTCCTCGTTTGTATTTACAGCTCTCCACGGCAGTCGAGGACACCAGTTTTCAACCTGAAACAAATCAGAAAGGATATTTAACTAGGGCCGACAGCTATAGGGCTGCAGTTTCACGTTAATGATGTCAGCATGCATCTAAGCCAATAAGCAGAGAGCAAATGCCAGCCGGAAGAATTTCTGATGCATTTCTGGGCGTTTCTATCTTTGACGTAACACTTGGGCTGTATTTATTCTAATATTCTTTGTCTTCAGCACAGTGAGCTTAAAGGGTTAAACTAGCCTGGAGCGCAATTTAGTTTTTCTTAACAAAACAGGTCATGTGAATGACATCGGAATTATCCACCAGGTATCTTAGCGAGTGCCTGAACCGGGGATAGATCTCTACATAAAACCTGATATTTACATTGTGTTATGTCAACAATTTGCATTGAGTCTGAAAGACAACAGAAGCTGAAGTCACAACACTGAAAACATGAATCTCTATTTATCACCACTCAAAAGTTTGGGGTCACTTAGACATGCCCTTATTTTTGAAAGAAAAGCACATTTTGTCCATTAAAATAACTTGAAATGACGGGGTTAATGTTGTAAATGACTATCGTAGCTGGAAACGGCTGATTTTGAATGGGATCTCTTCATAGGCGCACAGAGGCCCTTTATCACTCCCATCACTCCTGTGTTCCAATGGCCCTTTATCACTCCCATCACTCCTGTGTTCCAATGGCCCTTTATCACTCCCATCACTCCTGTGTTCAATGGCCCTTTATCACTCCATCCTTCCTGTGTTTCCAATGGCACGTTGTGTTCGCTGATCCAAGTTTAAGTTAAAAAAGCTAAGCGATCGCCAGAAACCCCTTTTGCAATTAGGTTACAGCCAGAAATGTCCTCGTTTTCCATAAAAAGGGACCCCAAACTTTTGGAAGGTAATGTAAACAAAAACAAGCAAAGGTGAAGTCACGTGGATGAGTCAACTAAAACGAACAGGATTGGTCTCGGTGATTGAGGATCACATCTGCATCGCCTGTATATTATATATATATATATATATATAATATATATATATATATATATATATATATATATATATACATACACACACACAGGCAACTAGATGGGGGCCGAATGGGGGCCGATCTGCCGGCATTTTCTTTGTTTCCAATGAGATGTAGGTGGGAGAAAGGTTAACCAACGCTGGGGTTGATAAGCAATAAAGTTTTGGTGGGGGATGATGTGAGTGATCTGCTGCAGCTTGCTTCTTGCCAACAGATCTGATCTCGACGTCCCACGCGTTGCTCATTTTGTTTTGTGGACGTCCGCCGTGTCCCTGACAAGGGCCGGTGATACAAGCCCCCCGCGTTTAATCCCCGCTCTCCCGTTTGCTTCTTTTCACCGCGTGCGTCAAGGCTTTCTGGGAAACAGCAGGGCATGCAATCTGCTTGTTCCTTTGCTTGTTTTGCACAGTTCGCATCGCACAGACACGCAGTACTTTGTTATTTTCAGATGGCAACAGAAATAGCTTCCCCGAGGGATCAGCAAAGCTTAATGGTTCTAGTAAATGGCCTCATAGTTTGACGCGGATATTTCTCACTCTCATTCCAACAACTGCTGTCGCCAGCGGAGTTTTAGTTTCTCTTATAGGCAAACCTAAAAATCTCATCAAATGTAAGAGGAGACAAAAAAACCCAAAAACCCAAATGGGTGTAAATTCTAATATTGAAACCAACGAGGGAGGTGGGCGAGTACACACTTACTTCCAAGGTCTCCGGCGAAGGCCAAAAAATATTATAATATTAAGTGCTGAAGCGTCCAAGGAATGCCCTAATTCCATATCATAGAATCCAGATTAACAGGAGATATCAGCCACGCTGTATACAAATGGCTCAAGGTGCCAAAATAGTATAAATAGCTTCACTTAGTCTATAGGCCGTAAATAAATGGAAGACGCAGATACAAAAGCCAACGCGTTTCGCAGCTACATTTGCCGGAGGCTGCGTGTGAATGAACATGTCGTTGTGAAACGTGTTAAGTGTTGGGTTCAATGCTCCGCTTCAATGATTTTATATCATTTGTTTCCATACCGGCTGACGTCTTCTATGTTAATTTGGGTAAGTATACGCATAATTTGGGTAAGTATACGCATAATTTGGGTAAGTGTGCGCATCTAGTGTTCTTGATGGAGGACAGAAAAGCGTAATTTGTTTGAAAAACAGCTACAAAGCAGCTGTTGCAATCGGAGGGGCGCCGCGAAACGGAACATTTCCTTAAGAAAGTTAAGAAAAAAAAAGTGTAACAGAAAAAGAAGGGGCAAGGCGAACGCCGCCAACCCGCGGACCGGAAAGCAGAAGCAGGGTCTCAGAAACAGCCGCTGCCACCGAAGACAAGAGGAGAAAGGAAGAATCATGAGGTTTTTTTTTTTGTTTTTAATTTAAGAGCTCGAATTTCTCCTGGCGTGAATGGAACTGGAACGGATCCAGAATCGGAGAATGGCTGGCCCTCCTCCCACACAGAAGAGAACATGAGAGGTAAACACATCCACCGCGTCTATAATTCCAGCTGTTCCTGCCGTGTCTGTTCATTGTTCCAACAAATAACTGGGAGCCAATCTAAACTTTTTTTCTTCTTAAATATTTTGAAAAATAAAATGCAACATTTTTCATACAGAATTGAGCTTCTATCTCGTCCGCCATTCGAGGGTCTACCCATGTGGGGTCCTATTCTTCACGATCTAGGTTCCACTAAAATATATGATTAGGACTCATTTCCATGGTTTTGACTGTTCTTCCACTTATTTGCTCTGGCTCTAGAACGGAAACTATTTTTAAGAGCTGGAATTGGGATTTTGCAGTTGAGGACATTGTGTTTTCCATCCGCTGATCCAGAAGAGTCACGTGCAACAAAAACACTACGTGTATGACGATTCTCTCCAAAGTTATCTCACAGAAACGTATCATTTACCGTGTAGGAGTCCTGAAAGCACTGTGAATGATACGATTTGGAAGAGATACCATGAATCAAAACCAATATTACTCCAAGTCAAAGAATATCGAATGCGTGAGGTGTTTGGGCCAACTTCCACCAGCTTCTCAATTATCCAAAAGCCATGACTTTATACCGTACTTTATACTGATTATATATTATTATATATTATTATATATTTGCTGAAAGGTGCACCATTATTCCTCCTAAGTTGCTGGTTGTTGTTGATTGGTCCCTGAAGAGAGGAAAGAGAAAGAGCGAGAGGCGAGAGGCGAGAGAGAGAGCGACGAGAGCGACAAGAGCCGAGAGAGAGCGACAAGAGCCGAGAGAGAGCGCGAGACACGAGAGGGAGAGCGAGACACGAGAGGGAGAGACGATGAAAGCGAGAGAGAAGAAAGCGAGAGAGAAAGCGAGAAAAGAAAGCGAGAGACGAAAGAAAGCGAGAGACGAAAGAAAGCGAGAGACAAAAATAAGCGAGAGACAAAAAAGATAGACGGTCGAGAGAGAGAGAGATCTGAATCCGGTATCAAACATAGCGGTCCGAGAGAAGATGGTGTCTTTAGAAGGTTCCCGACATTGTGAATTCATCTCTTTTGTCAGAGTTATTAGCGATTAATTTCATGCTCGTATTCGCAAACAACCTTGCCGGCCGCGCATTAACGGAAGGAATAAGGCTCGCCGCGCAGACTCAAGGTTAATACGGAATTGTTTCAAATGCTTTCAACAGAAATCGTTTTGAAGAACCGAGACACTTCACAGAGACGTTACTCGGCTGGCATTTTAATCGCCGAATGTCTTTGCAGGGAATATCGAAGGCTTTGGTCGATTTAAATAACCTCGGCTTTTAATTTGGAAGAATTGGATCTAAATTCCTAAAATAAGAATATTGAGTACTAATCAGCCAAGGGAAACTATTTGGGATAAAGATACTCGACGCAACGTCTACTCACACATTTACAAATGGTTGCCGTTCAACTGAGCACAACCTGAAATATATTCCTCCAATCAAGGAATGGAAGAAAGAAACCAAAATACACACTTTCAGCAACACGGCAATTAATAATATTACCCCATAACTAGTTGTTTCTTGCTAAGGAATCCCAGGTTCGTCAGGATGGGGCTTTAAAACGCAGAAGCGCGGCCATAACGCACCAAAAATCACACTAACCTCACTGAGGTAAATAAAAAAGGAGCAGGTGGATCCATCGACCCCGTAGTTCGAGTAGCAGACGTCAGACCGCCACATATCCTTCATCCACTGGCAAAAAGGAAAAGAAAAGTCGGCCATTAATGTCACAAAGCGTTAGAGAGGACATCATCCCTGAAATTTATCATAATCGCCCCAAGGAAAATGTTTACAAAATATATAATTGTAGACTTTACCTTCACTTTGCCCTCGCAGTGAGGGTAGCCATCCATGGGAGGCAATTCACACTGTTCTTGGGCCCCATTAAGAAGATCTGGAGAAAATAATACAGATAAAAGGTTTATTCATTCAATAAATAAGAGAACTATCCGGGCTGTGAGATCCCATCACACCACGTTTGAGTCACGTGTGACCCCTCCCCTGACTGGTCATACATGGGTTATCGTAGAAGTTGAACAGCCTTCCAGCAGAGGTGGTAGAGGTTAACACAGTGAGGGAATTAAAACATGCATGGGATAGACATACGGCTCCTGAATCTAAGACGAGACCAACGACTGATTAAGGTCCGAGTCTTTACAGCAGGAGAAACGGGTTATTAGGCGGGGGCCGGATGGGGCCGATGTGCAGGCAGATTCTATGTTTCTATGATATTTAACAAAAATTTCCAGCTGCATCTGGATATTATGAGTTTCCCGGGGGGGGGGGGGGGGTCAGTACCAAGCAAACTTTCTTAGAGTAATCAGAATACTTATTTTAGCGCAAGTTGGACGAAAACATCAATTAATTAAAGATAATGTCGCCGGCAGATAAAACGCGCCGCGTAGCAATCACATGCGTTGATCTCGGTGCGGTCAGCGTGAGAGTGATTACCCGTCTCTATCTATTAAGTAAACCGCAATATACGGCCGATCATTTTTCTTTGCCAAAACTACAGCCACAGGAATGCAAACACACCATGCGCAGCACCCCGGCCCTCCGGAATGACTCCTTTCTTTATTTGGAAAGGGATTGACAGGCAGACGGCGTCGAGGTTTCCCTTTTGTCTTCAGGTCCTGGAGAGCGTTTATAGGCAACAAAGTTACGCTTCCAGGTGTTACACATTTACACAAAAGACCTGCGCAGCTCTTAAAGGCGCAGAGCGTCCACCCGGGCTCCGCTTCTCCCGGCCCTTCATCGAGGAGACGAGCGTTTCACATAAAGAACTCAACTTGTTCCCTTTCAAGGAGGACGGGCTCTGCGCATGTACTAGAGGTCAACAACCTGGAGCGACCAGCGATCACATGCACTTTAATGCGTAATTCGTCGCTTGAAGCAGCCAATCAATGGTGAGAATCATCAGACCATAGAAGAGACAGAAAGCTGCAGCTTCTCCCTAAGGCAAGTTTTTTTTTTAAAAAAAAATTGTTTTATTAAAACTTTAATGAGATTTTTGCTTTGTAATTTTTACTGGATGGTGATTTTTTATCTGGGGGGATAACACAGGGCTCAGAAGGCTTGAGGAGGTTACTGAAGGTGTCAGATATCCGGAGATCCGTATGTTTCCTACATACAGACACAAAATCGTGTATATTTATTAATATATATAAAAAAAAAAAAAAAATCTGGATGAAAAATATATCCTTTTAGATTTTTTTTTTTTTTACAATGCACACGACAACATTGCGGCAACTTTACTGTTACAGGCTGCGTGCCGTGAATGGCAACTTGAAAAAAAAATACAAAAAAACAAATAAAAATAAAAAAATTAAAAGAAAGATAAATCTGAACACATAACCGAGAACTCCTCTTTAACTTAGCATACATTTGGACCATGATCACAGCCTTCTCTACCTACATCAGACTTAAGATTGCAAAACAAGCTGGACGCCGAGTCCGATGCCTGCCGGAATGAACGGCTTCCATTCAGTTACCTTCTTCCGAGGTGAAAAGCGATGAAAAACCAAACAGACCTCCTCTTATGCAGCCCAAGGGCAGAAAGCGGAAAGCCTGTGATCTGCCCGCCACCCGGACAGTAAATCTCTGTTCCCTCCTCTCGCAAAAATAAAATCTCAGCAAGGGCCGAACGGCAAATATTTAACAATGAGAGCGGCCAAGGGGTGAGTATCTCACCGAGCGGGACCCTAAAGCTTATACTGTTATATACAGTCAAAAAATGGGCTTTAAAGGGACACTTTGGGTATCATACGGACTTTTAATGCATCCGGTCGCTGAGAGGTCCCTTTAAATGAGTTTTGTGTCTCTTCTGCAACTGCATCGGCCCATTTGCCCTTTTTTTTCCTTAAAAATATTATAAATAAAAGATTTTAGCTCTTTTTTTTTGCTGTGAAATTCGATTTCCTTTGCAGGGTCTCGTAAGTCGTCTGAAAACCACCCGTTTCCTGCATCGGTTTTAAAAGTAGCCGCGTCAGGAAGAGAGACGCACGCCGAGAACTTCTCAGAAGGTTTAAACCGGTCACTGATAAATAAGATATTTCAGGAACTGTGATACGGTCTGTAAAATGATATATAATATATAATATAATTAACTTTGGTGCATCGCAAAGGGAACGCGCTCGCTAGATCCGATCATGTATTACAAATATATAATCCTTTATATATAAAACCCAACCGTTAATATTTATTCTCAAAATATCTCGAAGCGACCTTTCCGAGACTCTTGGAAGGATATCGCTAAAGTCTGGACTATTGCGCAATATATATATTATATTATATATATTATATTATATATATATATATATATAGATATAGATATCTTCTACCTACTTTTTAATAATAGTAACACTTTCTGAATATAAGCACTATGAATCCTCTTAAACCCCACTAAGATTATAGACTTTATTATAGGTTTTAATTTGTAAAATTAACAAACATTATAGAGCTATACGGTCCAAAAGTTAGAGGAAAAATGTATATATTTTTTTTTTTCTCAGTTTGCTACTTTTAAGAACCTTTGCGATAGAATAGCCTTTGGCAGAAAACGTTTGGAGAAAGTCCAGCGTTCACTTGTGACGCGTGAGAACTCGTCTTCCTCCCTTCCGTCTCACCAGACGATGCATTTATGAATTATTAATGCTGGTAGAGTATTTAAAGTATTGGAGAAAGCAGGGTAGACTTCAGCACCAATGATTTCCGTGGCTGGTATGCTTAAATGTATTATAATATCAGTGAAATCAGGCTTTGGAGATGGAAATTCTTTAATGCATATGGCAGTGAGGGGTCCCCCCCCCCTTGTAAACGCAGAATACCCCCATTTGCCCCAGCATCAGTCTGCTCCAGCCCTGGCACAGCGAGCGTTCCAGGGAAGGTTTAATGAGTATGTAAAAAAAACCACTCCAACTGACTTCAATGGGAGTGTTTTCTGGCCACTGATTGGCTGCTTCAAGGTGCCAATCAATGGCAAGGCCACGTAGGAGATGTTCTGCTGGAGCTCTGGAGCTGGAGCTTCTTCTAAAGTCAAGCGAGCGTTTTTCCAGCTTTAGTAAATGCATACTGATATTTAAATATGCATTTTTTGTTGAGGAGGCTGCCCGGGACACAGCGCTGTAGATAAGTTGCACAAAATCAACCTAATTAACTATTTAATATTTATAGCCACCCCAGCACTTAGAGGAGCAGCTCAGCGGGATGGGACCCGTATATTGTGTAGTTAAAGGGCCAATATGTTAATACGGTGTGATAAATTTCCCAATCAACCAGAACCTCAGAACGAGGAAACATCAGAACAGGTTCTGCGATTGTTCTAATGAGAATTCTGATCTCTTCCATCTGCTGGTCTACAGAGAAGCGCGGCGTTTTACAAGCGGTGCCAACTTCCCGTTATCCATGCCCTGCATCAACAGCACTTTGAGCCGCGGAAGTGGAACCCCCCCCCCCAAAAAGGACATGACCAATTATGAGAAAATTAGCCCTCATAATACATCTTTATTCTGCGGACTTTATCTCTCTGGATTTTTGGAAGTTCCCCGCAACCGGCCGTTTGTTCTCAACAAACCCTCGACAAGTCGCACAATGGGCGAGCGTAACAGGTGCCAAGAAGCGAGCCAACGCTGGTAAGATGAACCGGGCAGATAGAGAGTCCTGCCAGAGAGATTAATTCCGCTACGCTGACCCTTGGAGGACTTCCAACGTTCTTACCTTACATTGTCTCCTGTGCTAACCTCTTGTAGGGATAGGGCTCTATTATCTAAGCAGTGTACGGGGCTTCTGTGCGCGATCGCTGACCCAAAGAAAAGGACAGAAAGAAAAAGCAGAAGGAAGAGAAAGAAGCCGCTTCGCTGCTATCCAAGTTGTTTGGACATCTGGTCCAAAGTCGCATAGGAGGAGTCCATCTGTTTGCAGTATCACTTTATGGCAGGGGCGTCCAACCTGCGGCCCTCCAGCTGCTACAGGACTACATCTCCCATAATGATCTTTCAGCTAAGGGGCTGGCTGAGGAGGATGGGAGGTGTAGTCCTGCAGCAGCTGGAGGGCCGCAGGTTGACGCCCCTGCTTTATGGGCTTTTTAAGCCACCTTCCCTACTGGGGGGGGGGTAACATTCCCAGGCAATCAGACTTATGCCCGGAACGTCGTCAGATGCACTGTTCCTAAATTCATTAGAAAGACATCTATTTATTATAATTATTATTATTATGTGAATCTGACAAAAATCACTTATGGTTTATTCCACATCTTTACTACCTTGACTGTAGAAAAATAATAAATAAATAATAATAAAAAAAAGCGGAGTCAAATGCAGGTCAGGCGCAGGCTAATTTTTAAACGTATACTGCCAGATATTCCTTAAAAACTGATGCATATATTTTTTTTTATATTACCCAATACATATGACAAACATTGCACCATTCTTTGTACATAACCATCTTTGACCTTCTTGTCTTAGATTCAAGAGCCATGTGTCTATCCCATGCATGTTTAAATCCCCTCATTGTATTAGCCTCTACCACTTCTGTTGGGAGGCTGTTCCGCTTATCTACCATCCTCTCAGTTGGGTAAAATATGTGCTATGGCGCCATCATATTCTGTAGCGCTGTACAGTGGGGTAAACACTCACAGACCCTCCATACAGTTGTGTAAAATGAGGACAATCACATCACACCCTGACTCTTTAAAATAAAAAAAATAAAAAAAAAAATGCCCACTGCCCTCCCGATGGATGGGGCTGCGGGGCTTTTAAAAGCAACATGATACATACCGGCTACGTTAACTTTATCCCCAGGAACGAAGCCGGTAGGGGTGGGGGGCACTGTACCGTTCGTGGAGTTGGACCCACTGCCGTTAACTACCAGATTATCCACTTTCGACTCCAGTTTTCCAATACGGAGCAAAATATTGTCCAGGAGAACCGCCAGGGTCTTCTTCAGGTCTAAAGGAGAGGATAAAAAAATAAAAGAAACGTTACTCATCGGAGGGCAAAAGCCGTCTTCTTCATTGAGCACCCGCCAGATTTTGTTATTTGCCACAGAACGTAGATGGGTGAGAACTCCATTAAAATATAGGAATTTAAAGAGATAGGAAAAAAAGTACATTATCGCTCAAATGTTTGGGGTCACTGTTTGGGTTTTCATCGAAACCAAGTAAATTCTGGCTGTAACATCATTACAAAAAGGGTTTCTTATGATCAATTAGCCTTTTAAACTGGATATCAGCGAACACAACGTGCCATTGGAAACACAGGAGTGATGGCGGAGTGAATAAAGGGCCGTTGAAGACAGGAGTGATGGGAGTTGATAAAGGGCCATTGAACGCAGGAGTGATGGGAGTGATAAAGGGCCATTGGAACCCAGAGTGATGGGAGTGTGATAAAGGCGCATTGGAAGACAGGATGATACGGGAGTGATAAAGGGCCATTGGGAACGCAGGAGTATGGAACGCATTGGAACGAGAGTGATGGGAGTGATAAAGGGGCCATTGGAACCCAGGAGTGATGGGAGTGATAAAGGGCCTCTGTACCCTATTAATAGATTCCATTAAAAATCAGCCGTTTCCAGCTACAATAATCATTTACAGCATTAACCCCGTCTGCGCTGAATTTCTGATCCATTTCATGTTATTTTAATGGACAAAATATGTTTTTCCGTTAAAAACAGACATTTCTAAGTGACCCCAAACTTCTGAATGATATATATATTGTGTAGAATACTGCTTAACACAAACTACATTCCAAAGCAGGCCTTGCGTTCTTGCAGAAAGTTTGTCAGGAGCTCCGGGTGCCTGCGCATGCACGTTCATGCTTTTCTGATATATAATATACATATATTTCATTTCTTTTTTACTTATTGTCTTCGTTTATTTAAGACCAGATGCTGTAAATCTCAGGAGACTGTTTGTAATTGTTGTATTTTTATAGGCGCTGGAAGCACAGAGAGGGCCTGATTAGCACATAACGCAGGTTTTAAGGGCTTTTAAAGCCGCTGGAATCCCGCGTTCCGTGTAAAGGATCTCCTGCTGCTTTCAAGAGGATAAAGACGAGAATTTAAGCTGGAAAAATGAAACGTATATATTTAAACGTCTAGTCTGTGCACGTCGGTAATTAAATCATTAACGACCCCGGTATTATTGTCGGAGGATAACATTCATCTCACCGAGACCACAAGGGAGGCGTTCGCTCGTCTTATACGCTCTCGCAGCATTGCCCTCTTAAAATAACCCTTTACATGGAATCATCGCAAGCGGTGCTCTCCGACGCTGACGTGACCTTCTCATCGACGCAAGACACACACATACACCCCCCCAACCGTTTCAGGTGTGTGGGTGTGGCAAAGGGCGGGGAGGGGCAGGGCTAGAGGCGTGGTCACCCGCCCACGAGGGACCACCTTGTGATGCACTGCAGAGGAGCGTCGCAACGTGGGAGCTCCAACTGCTTGGCCCGCTTAGATCTGCCCAACCGTCCCATGATCCCCTCTGCCCTCCTGCCACCCAGGACGGTGTCTGAAAATCAGGGCCGTCCTGCGAAAACCAGGACTGATGGGAAGTATCGCTTTCCTAACGAATGATGGTCTGTAGGCGGGTGGGCAGATCTGGAGGCCAACGGTCACCTAAGTGCAATCTAGGTACATTCCACCGGTCTCCTTGACGACTGCTCCACATTCAGAAATATAGCCCGTGATCCGATTCTATGAGTTATGCGCTAATGAGGCAGCTCTCCAGAAACCCTGCGTTAACCCCTTATGTGCCGGCGTCGTAAGCCCATTTCGGCACTCAGCAGATTCAGTAGCGAAGAACTCTCTCCCGCGCCCACCCCCCCCCCGTTTCGCTGACTTGCGGTCGACACGCTGGGCGCAATCCAGACGAAATCTGCTCGTAAGTTAAGATTTTAGTAGATCTGCTCGGTAACCTTGATGTCACCGACAGCTAAGCAGATTTACAGCCTTTATATTCAGCGAAGCAGACAAAAGATTACTTGGATTATTTGTATTATGATCACGTGCGTAGACGGCGAAGGCGTTTCGCCATTATTCTCCCACACCGCTAATTTGGAACCATTGCAAATAAATAAGATCGGGGGGGGGGGGAATATTACAACTTGTCATAGGAGAAGCCCCCTGGGGCTGAACCCAGGGCCCGATAGGACTACCTGTCGGAGAGATGTAAAGTGACAGAGCCCAATAAAACTGTTTCTACAAGGTCAGTCAGTCCTCTGTATCTAAAAGGTAAAAGCACAAGGTGCCAGGTGGAACGTTTGTGGCTGACGGCGGCAGCTGCTTTTTTTTCTTCTTCTTTTTAACAACATAGAAGAAAGAGAAGAATTATTTATGGAGCAGCGGGTGTTATGTGGCTTGCGAGTCCGTTTCATCAGCACTCTGCGTGTCCCGTATTGCCTTTCAGAACACAATGCGTGCCGAGGACATCCTACCCGATGGAAATAAGCGGCTCATTCGGGTTTTAAAGGGAACGCATGGCTTGTAAGTGTGTCAGGGTCCCTCGCATACATTGTACTACAAGGTGCAGAGATGAAACTCAGCAGGCTAAGTGGAACCGCACCTTTAATTCAGCAGAGCACCTACACAAAAAGCCAGTAACACCACAAACGTGATCTTTAACCTTTACATAAATAATTAACCCTGCTTCCTGCGAGTAATGATTCATCGCGCGTCCTTCCTACACTAAGTAAACTTATATTAAGAATCCGATCGACCGGCTCTAACGCGCGCGGGGGGGGGGGATTTGTTACGGCAAGATTTCAAGCCGTAAAATAGGTCGTCGTATCCCGAGGACAAGAAGCTACGCCCTTCCTTCAAGTACCTTTAAAAGGAGCCGAACAAACAATAGTTTCTTTAGATTTTTAAACATTTGGAAAATCCAACGGACAAACGTATAACCCCCCCCCCCCAACGCAATCGCAGAAGGGGCAATTAAAAGGAGCGCCGTAGCCTTCATGTGTATTAAAGAGCTGGAGGGGTTGTTTAGGAAACCAGTTTAATGATGGCGTATGTTCAGGAGCTTAAACTATGAGACTAATTTGTATGGCTCAGCAAACAACGGCACGTGGGTTTAATAAATAGGCAGGGGCAGTTGCCCCCTAGGTCTGTCCGAATTCTTTAAATGGGTAAATCCTGCTCACGGAGGCAGGGGGTCACTTAACGTCATGTGAGTGGGTGCTAGGGTGGTGGTGGCGGTGGTGAGCCACTTGGCTTTAGGAGCCCCCTAAGCCAGATGGCTTCAGTCCTCCTCTGGAAGAAGATGTATAGAAAGTATTACCATAGAATATAGCATACAAAATAATCAGCCAATCAGAATGCTGGAAATACGTTCCAAGCACAAGCGATAACGAGGCGTTGGAAAGATAGCGTTAGGTGAACCTGAAACATGGGTTCTAAGCCAGGAGATAACGGGCTTCAAGGTTCCGTGGCCCGCGCCAGCTGACTTCTCACCACGTGAGCCGCGGAAGTATTGGCCACAGGAGTCCAAGAGTCAGCCAAAGGTGCGGCCAAATCTTAGCCTGATTTTTGTAACAACGCAGCTGGAAGTAATCGCTTGTTGACATTGGAATCCAAAAAAAAGTTACACATTTTTCTTCTCTACGGCAATAGAATCTTGAATTTTGGCAAAAAGACGACCATCTTTCGTTACATCTCAAACTACTACGCTGGAGAAAAAGACGCGGAGGATCTTCTCCCTGCCAAATCTCTGGGCTTCTCATCAATCTCGACGCTCCTATTGAAAGATCTAGATTCGGTTTCGTAATGAAATTTTACTAGGATTTGTGCGAGGAGCGCGTTTATTCCTAAAACATCTACGCCTTGTTTTGCTGCAATGCTGGGAGCTGAAAAATCCAAGGCAAGTTTTGAGGATATAATGTATATATATATATAATGCATATATAAGCGCATGATGGTACATAGGCACGCTAGTTGCCAGTGAGCCATCCATGGAGTGGTACGAGCCAAGTCAGACTTTGGCCGGCTTAGCAAGGCCACGCACGAGACGAGCCAGGCCTGCTCGCAGGATATCGCTTAATCCCCGTGAATGTCCTTGTGGATGGGAGCCAAGAGGCAGAGGCGGAAAGGAGATGGTGTTTTAGCCAGCATTCCAACCTCCGACTAAAGACCCCATTCTCTCTCCCCAACCTCCGACTAAAGACCCCATTCTCTCTCCCCAACCTCCGACTAAAGACCCCATTCTCTCTCCCCAACCTCCGACTAAAGACCTCATCTTTCACCAACCAAGCTACATGGTAGATGAACTTATAAATCATGGTACATGGTACTTCAGACCGTCGAAACCAAACGTGTCTCCAGCTGTTGCTGCCCAGAAACTCTCCCACTAATTAGCAGGTTACAGATGACATCGTTGAGCAAACCGGGATCTCTTATTGCAACACGCGTGTTACATAAGATCTCTTTGCCACTCTTTGTGTCATTGTGCAGACTAACGCCTGCCGTGAGGCCAGGGTCGCCACTAAAAATGGTTAACAAAGGGCCACCTCGACTACAGTCCACTTACTACCCCATCAAGAAGAAAGGAGCTGAGCAGGTGCGACCTCGACGTCCCTCACAAAAATAACCCATAATGTTTATTTTACTTTATTTGTAGAAAACCGAAACATATTGGACAAATGCTGGGCATGTTCTGTAGTGCATGGCAAAAGGTGGCTTTACCGTAGCCCCCCCTGACGGCCCGTGGTGTCATTTCCGCCCCCCAGCAACCCGTCCAAGCCATGTGGGGCAAACCTTTGCACAAATGTGTCAGACTTCTGTGTCCTGCACTGAGGGTGGGCTACAGGTGTGCCCCCCCCTCCCTGATGATAACACAGGAGTTGGGAGCAGAGGTTGCTGCTCTGCATGACCTCAGGTGCTTTCAAAAAAAAATAAAAAATATGATGGTTCCTCAAAACACCAGTGGCAGGTATGAATCCGACGTTAGGTTTTTATTACTAAATGTGCCCACTTATAACTTGTTACACCACATAATATGTAACATGACCCTGGTTTAGACTTTGCTTTACTCACATTTATGCATATATTATATTTTTATATATTGCAAGCAGTTAAAAATTTGCACCAATCATATTTAAGGGTGTATTGCTTTAAATGTGTACCCAGATCATGCACTATTAGGGTTAACCTAAATATTCTAATTTCTCAGTAAAAAAAAAATATGAAAGTTCGAGTCAAAGTCTAAAACATAATAATCTAAAACTATATCTGACCGGGGTACTTTTTTTTTTAAAGATAAAGCCCAAAAACTGATTAAAAAAATCATTCTTTTTTCAAAGAATTTGAAATGATGCGTTAGAGAGGAGTAAAAGCGTGGGAAGCTCGGCCGGCCGACCTTAAAAAACATCAAAAACAGAAGCCATAGTATGCGGAAATGTTAGCGTTTGGTGTAATTGAAAGAAACTGCATCAACAATAATAACCGGAGGACGAAAAACAGGAATTTGTTTCCTCGTTTCGGAACACGGGTTCTAAGCCAAGAAATGAAAGACATTACTTCTGTCACAGTCTGTTTTTGAGTATTTCCTCACACCTGCCCCAAACTGGTTGTAATAATAAAAAATATAATAATAATAATAATACACACTAAATAAATATATATATATATATATATATATATATACACACACACATATAAAATCGAAACAGAAACTGGATTTTTTAAATGTATTGTCACGTATTTCAGTTTGTAGATCAATTTTGAATAGAAATGACTCAATCATTATGGATATCCTCAGTTTTATCCCAAACGAGTTCTGTTTTCTGTTGCAGATAACAGAGGGTAAGGAAATACTGTAATAAGATATAACAGGGCTGGGGAGATAAGAACCGGAAACCTCACTAAAAGGAGGACCATCTATCAAGAAGCGAAATCTACACCGTGAAGCTCATTTGGAATTCCGTGATGTTAAGGGTTAACGGTTTGAATTATGGTTACTAAGTCTCCGGTATTTGCCGGTTACAGACGGTGAGCAGCTCTTTAGAGAGCCGGTCTTTGCAGCGAGGAGCAGCAGCTGGCATCGGCGGCTCCCGGCCGGCAGACACAATGTAACAGTGCTTGCAGGAAGCGCTGTTATATTTAAAGGCAGCCTCCCCTTTTTCAGCAGATGCGATACGATTTAGCAGACTTGCGGTAACTACCATAATAGGCAGGCAGCAGAGAAAGGAGCCCAGCAGTTGCCTATCCAATTTGCCCTCCTGTGTAATTAACCTCTTCAGTGCTGGTGAGAAAATGTGCACGCCTGTGTAGATGACTTTTTAAGTGCCGCAAAACTTCCTTGTGTGGGCACTTGACCTATTCATTGATGGAGTGTGGGCGTGCGTGCGTGTGTGTGTGTGTGTGCGCGCGCGTGTGTAGATGACCTTTTCAGTGGTGGCGTGTATAACTTCAGTGAGTGTGTATTTAACCTCTTGAACACTGGAATGAAATCGTTTAAGCATGTGACAGCTTAATGTAAAGATTGATGGCTGCGATTCAGGTGCTGGGGCACATTTAATATTCGGTGTTAGACACGTTTTTTTCTTTATGCTTTAACCTCTTCATGACAAAGCCAATGTACGGGCTCACAATGCATTGTTTTTAATGGGTTTAGGGACAACGCAGCTTTTCAGAATCAATAACAAAAAAAAAAAAAAAAACAACTCTGCATATTCAGTCTTGAAAAGGAATTGATTTAACAACGAATCTGCAGGTTCGGGACGATTAAAAACATAAAAAGGAACGGAGGGACTCCATTAATGATTATTTTATTCCTCGCGGTCCTTACCGTATGCCGTCATTGTTCCGACATATGGTCCATCTACGACATTTCTGTTTTCCTCTGCCAGGGCTTTGATGTATCTCTTGCTGAGATCCAGGATCTGTTCGCGGAGCATGGAGCTGCTCTCGTGCTGAGTCCGCTGCTGGATGGTGAAGTGTAGCAGCATCATGCCCCAAATGAAGCCAAAAGTCACCAAGAAGAAGCCGAGCTTCTGCGAGGACAACTTCCATGGAGTGAAAGACGCCATGGCCTCCAAAAATGTGCTTATTATACGAAACCCAACGATCTCAGACGACGCAAGGAGTGCTTAAATCCATCATATCCACATTCAGAAAGCCTTGGCAGAGCGCTCATTGAGTTCCTCCAGTAGCCCGCTGTTCAGCTCCATAGTTCTGCAGGAAAAAGAAAAAAAGATAAGAAAAGGGTTTTATTTTAATCTGAATATAAATTAATTTCAGAGCAGGGATTATTGAATAAAGCATTATACATTTTCCCCCCGAAAAGAAGCACTCTAATGAATCTGTTTAGAGAATTCTATCGCAATATAGTCTGGCCATTGCCAGTTATTTGTTATTTTATATAGCGCCAACATATTCTGTAGCGCTGTACAATGGGTCTACAGGGCATAACGGGTAGTATATAACATAACAATTTGATTTACAGAAACAGGGGAGGAGGGCCCTGATCAAAGGAGCTTACAATCTAGTTATGATAGGAACCGTAGCCAAAAGCTACCGCATACGCTTTAAGTAAAACAATTGACGGCACAACTAAGTATTTTTTACGGAGAAACGTTAGAACAATAGATCAGAATTTAAAACGAGAAGGGGTCAGGTGTTTAGATGGAATGTAAGGAAGTTTTACTTTACTGAGAAGGTGGCAGGTATACAGAACAGCCTCCCAGCAGAAGTGGTAGAGGCCAATACAGCGAGGGGTTTTAAACATGCATGGGATAGGCATACGGCTCCTGAAACTAAACTACAACACAAAGTAACTCAGTCTGCTATAATGCAACCCGAAATTAGGTCTAAAATGAGAGCACTGTGTGAGTGTGAATAATAAATATGTATATTTAGGACTCTCTGTTCATGCTAAGAAAATCTGGGTGAATTCTATACATATATCCCAAAATCCAGAGTCACGTACACACAATGCCAATCAAGAGGATGGTATTCCGCCGTTTATATTTGGTCCTGAATTTTTAACACTCATAAAAAAAATGTAAAAAAATATATTAAAAAAATAAAATCATTAAACTGTAATAAAACCATAACATGTGTTTGAGCTCTTGTAATATTCTAAAGACCCCCATGCACCATCTAGGAGACCACTACTGGTCCGCAGACATTATTTACAGAGTTTGTGGGATTAAAGGTTGTACACAAGCCTTAGAGGTCTGCGCCATGCGCCGAAGTTCAAGAAGTCCCGATGTAGAAGGAGCTTTATCCGGCTTGATTATGGAGGAAAAGTAAAAGATACATAAATCATAATAATCAAGGTGACCGTAGCACGCTAGCGAGATAAAACACACCTTTGCCTTTTCTATAATAACTCAACGGCAACATAAAAGCATTCATTTAATTACCAAGAGCATGAGAACCTCCTTCAAGACGCTTCCTGGCGAAGCTTCAGAGACGGCACAGACCTGACTGGCATCGATAATCAATAACGTAACAAGCGTGTCTCTGACCTACGTGCGCTCCGTCTCCGTGTTCATCGCAAACAGATTTAAGGGCATCGAACAAGACCTCTCGTCTATGCCGCTGCTTGCTCAGTCTCGGCTACAAATCATCTCACATCCAGGTTCTACTCCCCAAAAGCCAGAGATGCCTTGTCAAGAAGTTTGACAGAGTGCACATCAATCAACTTGCTTAAAAAATATAAAAAAAAAGTTAACAGAAAAAAGATCCCTAAAAAAAAAAATAATTTACTGATGTTTTGGACAATTATTTTTTCTTGTCTTTGGAGAAACAACAGTTTTGTGTAACTTTGGCATTGCCAGCCAACAGGAGGTAATAAAAGCCAACTCCTTAAAAAAAAAAAAACCCAACCCTGAATTGGCTCAATTGCCAAAAAGCAACTTTGATCTTAAACTGACTAATTATCGATGTAACCCTATTAGGAGGTCCCAAGAGACTGTGACGTCACTCAAATGGAAGAAAACATCTGGATTGCGAACGCCACCAACTTAAAAAAATAAAAAATAAAAAAAATAGGAAAAGTTTATTTAAAGCTAAAATTTGCTCTGATCCAAGATCGGTGGCCAACTCCTCGTTACTGACTGTTCCTAAGAAACATATAAACAACTTAGCTTCTTAAGGGGAATAAAAGCATTAATGTCATGTTAAATTGTTGCTTCTTAAGTCTTAACTGTACTTAGAAGTTAATGCTTTAAAGCTGGCTGCTGTCTGGACTTGTAGACGGACCTCACAGTCCCGTTACTGCTTTTAAGTGTTAAGCAGAGACACCAACATAACTCTGTTTAATGGTTTAACTCGCTGATGGGTAAGAAATGCAGTGCTGGGCAATTTACTTTATCTCCTACGAGATAATAAAAATCGGAAGCGAAGCCCAAAATACAAACGGATGGATATAAATGGCGCAGATAACGCTTAAAAGTCACTTGGATGCACAGCCAACAATGTATGACTTTGCAACATTCTTACTATACGAGATTCCCAAGACATTTAAACGATTCCGCATACATTGTTTAATAATTTAAACATTAATAATCTTTATTAATAGCGTCTCCTAATTGTTCTCTAATAGCTATATACTAGAAACGATTCGCAACAAATTTTTAATTCAGGAATGAAATTCATTGCCCACATTCATTCTCACTCTCTCATTCACTCTCTTTGGATTGGATGATTAGGGACAGAACATTAGATAAAAGATAGAAGATAAAGAAGATGCAGAGGTAGTTGGCAGAGAACGTAGGGTAACGAGTATGAGAGAGAGTAAACGAGAATGAGAGTGCGAGCGAATGTGGACCACCCACAAATTTCTAATGAAAATTTAGAAGTTTTGGGGGGATTTGGGGAGGTCTGGCTTCACCTTCGTGGCTTCATATGAATTGGCAAAATTCAGTAAATCCGAAGGCACAAGTCTATTATATACAGACTTTACTCAACCAAAATGTTTCCAAATTATTATTTTTTTTTAAATTAGTGCAAACTTTCATGGTTTACAAGAGGAAATTCTAGAATGTTGGCCACCAATTGATGCAAATAAAAGAACAGACTTGTGACTTGAGTGACAAATTGAGTTAAAGGAACAGTCCGGATCTCCCATTTAACGCACGTTGGAGTCTATTTTGCAGTAAAGTGTTATGGGTTCCTGGGCAGAGCAATCGCTATTAAAGGATGATCACGGATATAAAAAATATACCTTATTAAATGTCCTGACTAATGGCTTAGAGGAAGTCAGAGCTAGAAAATGCAAGGATAACTTAAAAACGGGAAATTACATGCGGACAAAAAGTGATGATTTTCAGCACTCAAGTTAATTATGGTTTCATCTCACTTGTGACATTTTTTCAACTTAAATACTTTTTTCTTTTAATTTTTTTTTTTACTGAAATCTTCCTTCAAACTAAAATATTCAAGACAGGGAATAATAATAATATGTATTTAGTGGAAGATTGTGATGAGGATGAGGTGGGTGCCAAACAAAGATCCCCCCAATCTCTGTAACCTTTCACTGCCCTTTGTACTGGGTTTTAGATGACCCTTCCCATCATTCCCAGCGTTACGGCAAATATGAAACAAATAGGTTTTTTCTTATCAAAAGTTAACAAACCAGGTAAAAAATAGTGTGACAAATGACCCAATTTTTGAACCTGGGCAACACCCAGCTTTTGTTGCCATAAACAGAGCGGTAAAGGTCATGGCGCCATCTTTCAGAGACAAGACCTTTAACATGGAATGCGTGCCTTTCAAGAAATAAGCTGAAAGCCGTTACACTATAAAAACAAACTTGTTAAACAATAAAATAAAACGTGTTTTATTGAGACGTAAAGGCTGGAGTGACAGCGGTCTGGGTACACGGTGACGGACGGTTTGTCTAAAAACGAGACATCTGTACATAAAACTAGAAGACTTTCTACAGAACCGTCTCTTTAATGAATAAATATGGCCTATACTAGCCCGATATAATAATTTCTTGACCTATTAATATGTGCTACATATTTGCTTCAGACATTCAGAATATATTAACAGTTTTCTACCTAAAATTTGTGTATTTTAGAGCAAGAACCGTAGCCTAAAACTGTGAGTGTGATGGGAATCCAACGGGGGAAAGGCTAATCGCTGCAGCCTACACCGAAGCTATAAGTTATTATCATTACTCACAAAGTAGTCTAATGGGCATTCTTCCTTAGCGGGGGTGTCACAGACAATAAATTGCCCCTTTATGCATTATGAAGGGTCATCCTCAAGGGCTTCTTCTGCAAGAACAGCTGTTAGCCCCTCATAATGTATTGTTAAGTCAGTGAGCTTTCCTGGAAGTCATCTTTCTGATTAACCTATGCATTATACAGGGCCGGCTCCGTGCCTACCAAAGTCTGTGAGTCGAAACGGCAAACTCACACTTCACTGAATAGATCCTGGAGATCTTCCTGGACTACGGAAAATTGAATCATCTACCGGAACAAATGAAAATGCCACAAGGTCGTCCCAGACTCAACTTCAAGCGACTAACCGGGTGAAGCCTACCAAAGACCGATCGGAGGTCGGCTGGTCACCTCAACCTGGAGGAGATGTCAACTCTTGTATTGTTCATGACATCGTTCCATGCCTTAACTGTTTGCTCCCGACGGTAACTTTTTTGGCAAACTGCATATTTTCTTGGAACATAAATTAACCGCGAAGGGCCAGTCGCCAAGTCCTTGATCAAACCGGCTACAGAGTCCACACGACAGAAGAAGTCATGTGACTCGAGTCTTGGTGCATGAATTCGTTATGGCGCAAAATTTCCTAATTGCACATAGCAATTTATTTATTTATTAGAGTCGTTCAGATGACAACGCAGACAACATTTCAAAGGCACCGATTAAATACCCAGCCGACTTCCCTGAGAACATCCAAAAAAAAAAAAAAAACCCAACGTTCTAACGCGTGGGAAAAGCATTCTACCATCCCTAGCAATGAACATAAGAGCACTAAAAATAATTTTAAAAAAACGATGACCGTTCCCTTAATTAAACTAAATTTGTGTTATAAAAATACATTTTAAGACATTTAATAAAAATGTGTATTAGGTAGGCAAAGTTCATTCATAAAACCCCCCTGCCGTCTTACCCGATCGGTTAGATTAGAAGTTTCAGTTGAGGATACTTTGTATAATAATCACTTTGTGGCAGCCGCTCTATCGGACAATTCAACGGAATACGCCGACACTTTATAAAATTATATACATAAAGCGCTCGAGTGTCTAAAGATTGTATATTCCTCGCAGTAAAGGAAAAACAGAGTTACCGTCCCAAAAATAAGTCAGGTATTACAAATCTGCCGTTTCATCCACTCAACAGCTGGAAGACGTATTATCATACAAGAAGGGTTAGATTTAAAATGTATTTATACCGCGTCAGGGAATGCCTTATCTATATGGATCCAGAAAAGAAATTTGCCAGATTAGATAAATAATGAAACAAAAAAAGCCAAAGCTTTGCTATGGAGATCACTGTTTACTCACAAACAAAAACAGAACAATAGCAATTAAAAAAAAAACAAAAAAAACAGACCTATTATAGAAAAAGATTCCCGACCACATTCTGGAAGTCACACAGCATTCAAGATATTATATCAAGATTTAAAAAAAGTCTTTTTCTGCAAACCTTCCTAAAAAAAACTGCCAGTATTGCTAAATTAGACACTTTAGACTTTGATCATAGAGGATACGTACATACGGTAATATCAAACAACCGATCTCAGTAACCTCAGCACGTGCTTCAACTCGGTAGCTAGGTATCACTTTGGGGCGTATTCACTAAACTGAGTGATTGCAGGAGTCGGACATTAAGGTTGCCCAAAGGGTGGAGCTGGCCCTGTATAATGTATAGGTAACGAGTTATTAAAGGGACACTCAAGCAATCATATGGTCCCTGTGATAGAAGTTCACCAACTCATCACGACGGCAGCCACCGACTTTTCATAAATTAAATAACTAATTCAATGACCCCTTTTTTTTTTTGAACGCGTTCCTGTTATGGCGGCACATTTCCGGAAATATTCTGCCGATCGTCAAAAAAAAAAAAATTCTGAAACCTGGAATCCCCCCCCCCCCTCGCTGGCTAAATATGGAAACTAAGGGTTAACTTTTTAAAGGGAAAGTATACGAAAAGCCCATATAGGTTTCTGTTTTTGGTGGATACATCTACACTTACATCTAAAAATAAATAATAATAAAAAAACAATAAAATTCATTAAATATAACAAAAACGTAAGCAAGATAAGTTACAAGAGAACGTCCCATAGGTCTCATATAATGGAGCCGATTGGTTATTGCCATTACACTATAATGTGGGGCACTTTTGAGACGATCGTTTGGAAACTGTGATCTTCTGACTCGTGCCGTCATTTAGTGAATAGATCGAGGGGCTGGGAGATATCCGGCAGACGCCAACCTGCAGCGAGACCTAGAGGCTGGCCAGGGGGCTTTAAACCACGTGACGTAAGCGATCGCCCTTCGTGCTGACCCCGGCAGGATTTGGGAACGTGTACGCAGAAAGGCCACCCAAGGCCGAAGGTCAAACAGGCTTTACAGGCTGGACAAGTGCCGGTATCTGGATGGTCAGCACAGACCTGAGTGCAGAGGTGGGTGAACCTGCTGCAGAACCTCGTGAGGCAAACAAAAATCACACAGAGCGGTCATCTCGGTCCTCACAAGCCCTGGATCCGCTCCGGCAGCGTTGTTATTTAAATAAGCAGCGCAGAGAACAAGAACATGGGAGATGCCGATAGCTGCAGGGCCGGGGTTATACAATAGGAGGGGGGGTATTCCTCCGGGGTATTATTTACCCTCGGCCCCATTCTACGGTAAAATAGCAACAAAGACAATTCACTCGGCTGTTTGTTTTTTCCATGCAGCCAGACACAAAAACACCTGGAGCTGCGGGCACCCGGAATGCAGGCCCTTAACCGCTTAAAGGTGCGTTTTTACATCCTCGGTTACGGCTCGTCTTTCATTTATGGTTCCACTTATCGCTACACCGGGACGATCACACGAAACCGGCTCCGGGCAAAATGCTGCCGCTCTGCCCATACTGGGTACCAAGAGCACGGTGTGCGCCCATAATGCCATAAGGACAACTCTCACCCAACCCCCGTGCGAAGAGCACTACGGCAGGCAAGGACACGAAGCACAGCACGGGCAGGAATTCAGGAGAGTTGGCACAGCAGGGGCAAGGCTTCCGTGAGTATCAGCAATGCCAGGGATGGAGCACATCGTGTACAGGGATTCAGCGGGCAGAGGTGCAAAGGGTAGGGTGGGGTGCAATTAGTAGGTTGGGCACAGCAAGGGAGAGCGTGCACCACATGGGCAGGGGTGCAGCAGGCAGAGCTGGCAGCGCATGGGCAGGGGTGCAGCAGGCAGAGGTGGGCACATAATGGGCAGGGTAGAGGCCAGCTAGAGGGGGCTCAGGTTAGGCAGGGAAGCTGTCAGGTGGGGCGCAGGAGCTCGCAGACAGGTAATGGTTGGCAGAGTGCAGACGCATGGCAGAGCTGGGAAGAGGGGCAGCCCGCAGCCGGGCAGGGAGCAGTACCTGCTGCCAGTTCGCAGTGCTGGGCTGGGATGTCGCATCCTCACCGGGGCAGTCTCATCGCGATCTCGGATGCTGATTACATGAGGCACGGGGCGCATCTCTCCCACAGCCCATTGGTAGACGCAGCAGTCTCCTAGCGCATTCCGCCTGCGGCTCTGGGCACTCGATTCGCTCTCGGGGCAGTAAGAAAAACCCAGCGACAAGCGGGTGACAGGAACGGAACGACACCGCGCAGCTCCCTCCGCCTGACTGACACCCGACCAAGCACCAGGGCGTTAGGGGGCGGGGCCGAATGCACCTCACACCAGTAGGAAAACAACCACTGCAACCAAAGGCGGGGGAAGGAGGGATAGAGGAAGGTGCCCGGACGTTCGGGCTTCTGACAGAGCTTAAAGAGATTCCCCTGCTGCAGTTACAGTGTGGTAGGCGCTGGGAGGCGGAGTGACACATCTACTGTCCTATTACCACTAGGATTTTGGAGCGGGCAGCGAATCAGCGCTCGGGGGGTGGGCGTTTGTAAAGCTAACGGGCTGTCTTTGCGAGGCGGGATTCATGTGAAGGGCAGGGGTTGGGGGAGTTAGTTGTGTGACATCTGTCTGAGGACATTAATAGGAAGCAATTACCCCCTAAAACCTCAGAGAGCTTCTGTTGGGGCAAATGCGGATATACACCGCGCTTTATCTGGCGTCTTTTATCAAAGGCCCGTAATATATAATAATATAATATAGCCATTGCTGAGGGACTGTAAATATTTACATGGCAAAGACCGGGGCCCAGATGTCGTTATTTACTAGGATTTTTAATTGTCTTTGTTAAATAATCTCACTGGCCCTGATTGTAAAATCGGTATGCAATCTGCTAATGCTATATAAGATATATATATATATAAATAGTAGAGGTTATATATATATATATATAAAACTACATTGGAAAATATGTTTTGGTTGCTTAAAACAGGTCAAAAACATAAAAATATACAGCAGTTTAACCCTTTATGAGATATATGGGTTGCATAGTACAAAATTGCATGTACCCTTTTAGTGGCCTAATAATGGCAGTTTGTCTGGATTTATCTGTATAATATAAATTATAAAGCCATTTCCTGCAGTTTCTGTAAACATTATTGGTGGCTTTTAGGGCTGTAGAACGCTTCTAAGCTTTTAGAAAATAGGGACATCAGGGGAAGAAACGTGGATTCCAAATGCCCCGTTAGGCCAGGCTTTCAGGCCAAAGACAGAATCCAGGCAAGGGAGAGGGCAATCCAACAGTGAAGAGCTGGAGGAGAACAAAAGAGCCCTGAGAAGGTGCTTTGAGGAGGAATCCAAGCTAATCGTCTTTCCAAGATGGAGAATCTTGAGAAGGTGTAACTCTTTATCACCCCGCTCTGCTCACATGCCCTGGACAGAGATGAAATATAGCCAAGGCGAGGTATCATGGGAAAGGGAGAGGTCAAGAAGGCTGTTATTGAGATCGCTAGCCTCCCAAAGACACGGACTCGGCCACTACAAGTCAAGGAAGCCCTCTTGGCGCTGGGGGAGTTGAACGCTGGACAGCGCCATACCTTACAATTGGTCTATGTCTTGGTTCTACTTGGACGTGGGTACATTTGCAATTGAGCATTAATTGGAATGAGTAAAAATGGACCATTTTAGGGTTCCCTGCTGCAATAGCCATGATTGTATGGGCGAATGGCGCACCAATAGGCATAAGGACATGCATAGATGAAAATTCAGCTAGACCTCTGTTAAGGACATTTATGCATACCAGGGGGCTGTGCAGATTTAGACACTTACCCGAGTGCTATGTGGAGGAGGAGACCCTTCACACGTCCTGGCAGTGCCCATTTGCATTGGCTTTGTTTTTTCAAGGACACATATAATGTTCATGTATTACTTGCCTGCACAGGTAAAGTGTTTCCTCCTTACGGAAGTTGGGATTCATTTATGGAAGAGAATCAGTTACCGAATTGTATAGTTCGCATACTGCATGGAAGCTCTTTACCTAAGCTCGTCGGCAGCGTGTGAAAATGCTGATGTAGTCACCCTAATCAAATGAAATGCCATCTCAAAGCATGTATTTATCTACTTAATAACTACATGACGTATAGTAGTCTCCAAGGTTGCTCAATATGTGGAGCACCCACTCCAACTTTAATTAAGCACCTTTTGGTGTGAAACCTGTTAAGCAGGTCCTATCGGCTGGTATGTTCATTGCTAACTTTATTTTTTTTTTGCTTAATATCTGACAAAATATATTTTTATTATGGGACTACAGACCCTAATAAAGGAATTATTGTATGAATTTAATAATAAATTGATTGACATCTCATCTTGCCAGCGAAAAAAACAGGCTTGAACATGGAGATCCAAAAAGTTCCAGCTTTTTATTTTTCCATTAATCCATACTCCTGATTTTTCAAACACTGCATTTCTGAGTTTCCAGGCACTTGGCAAATGTATATCATTTTTATTTTAGGTATTTCTGTGTAATTGTCTTATTCATTTTGTATTGCCCCTCATTGTAATAGTACTACAGAATTGACTTTTATTCATTCTATAGGGGGTCATAACTCCTATATATATATATATATGTTATAATTCTGTTTTTTTTACAGTATGACATCCTTGTCCCTGATTTTCCTTGGCCTTTTTCTCTCTGGTTGGGAAGTCCCCAAAAACAATGGCGCTTATCCATCCTGCTTCCTGCAGAGTAATGCAGCTGCCGGGGCAATGAACTCTCTCTGTCCAGGTCAATTTCTATTTTAAGCACACTTTAGATTACAATGGAAACATATAAATTACCGATATAATGCCTACAGATAAAAAAGGCAAATTAGGTGGTTCTTATCAACACAAGAAACCTCTTATAATAATAGCCTTATTAGTACATTGTAAGGCAAATGGTATTATTTGTGCGAAATAACTGAAATCTACTAGTGGATTTTTGTTCTTTGTAATGCCTCAAGTTATTGTCATAATATTGACTTGTCTTTTCTTTCTGCTTTATATGCGAAAGCAACATTTTTATTATGTTTTTTATGCTAGAACAATGGCTTTACTACATCATAGGCTCTCCTACAGATATCTTCAGTACCAGCAAACATACCTTGATTGTGTAGATCTTTGTCTCACATTTGAAAAGTAAAAACACACAAAAGGGGAAAAAGCCTACCTAGTCTGTTGAGTCTGGCATGGAACCTTTATATGAATACCTATGCTCACTCATTGTAGGTTAGAGTGAGTGAAGATGCCCATTAACCTAAGGGAAAGCCGGGTGCAAAGCAGCAGCGAGACTGAGGGGGCAGAGGAGCAACAAAGACATGGAAACCTTCAGCCCCCCCAGTGGATGAGCCCACTGAAACCATAGTTACATAGTTATATAGGCTGAAAAAAGACCTGCGTCCATCAAGTTCAGCCTTTCCTATATCTGACAATTTGTTGCTGTTGATCCAAAAGAAGGCAAAAAACCCCGGTTTCGCTCTTTCCAATTTTGCACTAACCAGGGAAAAAAATTCCTTCTTGACCCCAAAATGGCAGTCAGATTTCTCCTTGGATCAATAAGCTGTTCCCCAATATTAAAGATTATATTCCTGAATATTATGTTTTTCCAGGTATCCATCCAGTTGCAGTTTAAACGTCTGTACAGACTCTGATAAAACTACCTCTGCTGGCAGAGAATTCCACATCCTTACTGCCCTTACTGTAAAAAACCCTTTCCTCTGCTTAAGTCTAAATCTCCTTTCTTCCAGTCTAAACCAGACACATAAGTGTAGAGAGAATATCCTCTGTAGTGAGCAGAGGTAAATTGAGCAAAGGCAGAAGTCAGAAGACTAGAGCATTGAGGGGTAGTCATAGACAGACAGAAGCCAGGACATAGTTGTGGCTGTATAGATTTATGTGTCAGGATTTTAAAGGAGAAGTCTTATTGAAAAAATATTTTTTATTTGACATCAAATATAGTGTTGTATACAGTAATGTAAATTAGCATTGAAGGAATATTTATTTTATTTCATTTTGTTCCAATAAACTTTCTTCAACTGCAGACCTGGAGGCCGCCATTGTTGTCAGCCATGTGACTTTCCTGGCTCTAGCACTGCACTCAGCTGATTCTGTTATGGCAAAGCTAATGAAATCCACTCCTCCATAGACTTTCATTAGACAGAGTGAGTAAGACTGAGCCGCTTTATTGTTTCCCACAGGCAGTATAATACAGAGTCAGATTGTTTGTCTAGTAGATTTGGCTTAGAGCTAAAAAATGGCTACAAATTGTGAATTTTCAGCTGCCTGGGAATTTTATTATGCAAAAAAACTAAAAATAAAATGACACAATTACCCCAGCCTCGCATTTGCTTTGTTATTCTAGAATATTCCTCAATATTTTGCTCAGTAATAATTTAAGCCCTTTATATATTCACATAGGGAGGACAATTTAATGTTTTTGTTTGTTTTCTTCAATTACGCCATTCCTGCAACAATCCGCTCACACACAGATTGTAAAATGAAGTCACCTTAAGATGACATTATTAAAGTTTTATCACTCGCTGCGGATATTCTTCTTACAATTGATACATGAGTGCAGGTTTAAGCAGACTATCCACGCTGATCCACTAAGGGTTTCTGAAAAGCTGTTCTTATTTTTCTGTAAGATAATTAACAATGTCTTTTCATACCGTACACTAATTAAAACATGACTCAACAGTCACAGTTATTCCTTGGATCAACAGCTAGTCATGTGCTGCAAGATTAACACATCTGTCTTTTTTTCTGCGTTCTTAGAGA
Organism: Spea multiplicata; assembly: GCA_009364415.1. Taxonomy (NCBI): domain Eukaryota; kingdom Metazoa; phylum Chordata; class Amphibia; order Anura; family Pelobatidae; genus Spea; species Spea multiplicata. Next base: position 44,536 of record VKOC01000219.1, read on the forward strand.
AAATGGGCAAACTAATATTTATAAATGCAGCAGACTTAACTGCATTAACTAGAGGAGCATAACTGAAAATATTGTGGTTTGTATGTCTGGTCTTTAAGTCGCAACAGCTGAACATTTCATATTTTGGAATACTGATGCAAGGAGGACGGCCACCCCTAAACACGAAGAAAGGAACCATAAAAAATCTTAAAGCACTGGCTATAATCTCTTAGAGAAGCAGGAAAGCGTCAAAAAATATTTAAAGAGCAGAAAAACATTGAGAGAATTCTGTGTTTAAATCAGTTTAGATCACTTTTTAAAAGTTTGAAGATGAAACATTAAACATTAAAACTAAAGAAGATAGAAAATTATTTGTCAAGTTTTTTTTTGTGTAAGTAAAATAAAAAAAAATAAAAGATAAAGTAGCAACCAAATAGGGCAGGACGATAGGTTTTATTGGTGCAAAGACCCAGATTTTATTAATTTAGTAAATTATTTGAGCAAACAAATCAGCTCATCAAAGGTCAAGAATATTTCATGCTTTACTTAGTCTGTCAGTTCTACTTTTGCCCGGCCCTTTGAATTTAGGTACAGTACTGACAAAATTGCCGTGGCTATAGAAGTAAAAGATAATGCCGGTAATATGCCGACGGTTGAGTGCGTGGGGCATATAAAAAATAGAGCAGAGACTTTATAAAGTCATTCATCTTTAAATAAGCAAAAGAACTGAATACCTGCTAGTAATGTCATGTTAAAAAAAATGGAAGACAGCTGAGAAGGAACGGGAAAAATAACTTTAAAGGATTGGAACATCTTCTAAAAGAATCTATAATCCAAAGGACAGAACATCATGGTAGAGCCGCACTTAACCGTCAACACAGCAATCATCGAGCTAATACAGCGGATATACTTAAGTATATATATAAGGAAACGGTGTCAGAAAAGCATAGGTATTAGGACGCGATCCTACCCCATAGTATATAATTCCTCAAGTGCCCAGTGATATCAGCTACTCTGTGGCTACGCTTAGAATCGAGAAAACATGCGCGGGATCCCATAAGCTGCAGTAGTAAAATTACTAAGTACGGTGAAATATTACGCTTCTAGATGAAAATGATTGATACAGATGTGCACAAGGACTGAAACACTACAAACCTTTTTACCTTCTGGCAAGGAACAGAATACCTGGGTATTAATCCCACCGGTTTATACAATATATATACAATAGAGAAAGGTTTAAGATGAATTTAAGTGTTTAGCATAGAAAAAAAAACATTTATTAGAACAACATATAGCTTATGATCTTTTTCCTTTGGCTGTCAGTGAAATCGTTTTTGAGTTGTTTTTTCTTTTACCCAAGGAAGCGGAGATCTGCGGCGAAAGGTGGCAGGTACTAAAGAGGGCGAGGACACTCCAAAAAGTAGCATTTTCTACAAATGTCTGCAAACATTATCGATCATTTGTTTAGTAAATAGATTCATAAATGTGATACCCATTCTCCATTCGGCACTAACAATCTAAAAAAAATGAATACACGCTCATTCTACATTAGAATACTTAAATCCCGATAGATTAGGTTATTATCATATCAAGGTTAAATCTAAATCGAGTGCACTAATTAATGGGTTTAATTGCAGTCTCTCTAAAGCCCACTGTGACTCAAGGCTCTACTAAATTAAATAAGTTGCCAAGCTAAAGTATTAGAAGAATTCCATTCAAAGTTCCAGTAATAACATTTTTTTTTAGTAAAAACTATTCGACTTAATGTAAAATAACAACTTAACTTTGCAAAATAGAAGAATATGGAAAATAGAACACAGGGCCGAAGTTTGCACAATGGAACTGCGAGCAGGAGAGTAACATAGTTATCCGTTTAGACCACGATGACCTGTAGCTAAAAAATGTTAATAAAATATTTATTTTTATTAATGACGCATTAAGAGATATATTTGCTTTATAGTTCACCTACAGACCAGCTATCTTGCGCGGCAGAATTGATTTCTATTAATCAAGCTGTTTTCAGATACTTTTAGTAATTGTCGTAAATAGCATTGTGGGTTCCTGCTCTCGTTGATTATAGCATTACGCATCATTTCGGCTTCAGTTTCTTACCCAATTTCATCTCTTTTCCCTTTTCTTGAGGAGGTCTTTCCCTGAGAGCCCCCCGATTTAAGGATTAGGGTGATTTTATAGGGTTTGGAGATGTGACAAATGATCAAAAGAAGTTGCTCTGTACGGCATCCAGGAGTTGGGAAGGTGTATAGGACAGGCTGTCTTCATGCGTAAGAGCTCACCGATGTCTGGTTTGGCATTGATCGCTCTGCGCATGTCCCCACTGCAGCCGTCCCCAAGATTGTCCAACTTCCTAATCATCTGCGGCATTTTCTCGGCAGCAAAGACCATGAAATCAATGTCATTAAAGGCGCACATCTTACTTCTCCCTTAAAACAGGAACAAATGATGTGCTGAGTCTGCCGAGCTTCTAAAACCCTTTGAGAGCCCAAGTGCCGCTGCCGGGATCTTTCTTATCTTTACTCTTCTGCTAAGTGGTTGCCCAAAATATTACTTTTTTAGGGGCTAAGAAGCAGAAGTGCTCGCTGTGCCTTCTTCTGTGCATTATCTTCTGAAGGCTATCGTTGCCTATACTCTGGCCACATTGTATTTAGATCTGTGTTTTTATGGTAAGAGTGTTATTTTTGTTTGTGGTGGTGTATATAATATTGGTAACTTATGTGTCGGAATTCTGGCATTGGATTCTGATTCCCACGCCAGACAGTAAATTCCCAGGCTCTTCAGTTCTTGCCCTTTCCTTTCCAGCTGTCCACAGCCAGTAGCTCAGCGACTGCTTTAACGGTCACCTGGGTTATGAGACACCGTTCTGCTCCTTTGGATTCTACTCTTTTATCACTAATGTTGTTCTTGAACAAGAGCAGATCGGGGACCTGGAGATGTTACTTTGTGGGGTTTTATGATCCACGCAGGAATCAGATGACCCCTAACTCTTCGGCTCAAGATCAGTAATACCTTTCATCATTCAACTTTATATTCCTTACGTATCTCTCGTTGCTATCCTCACATTTAACGGCGAGAAGCGCTGCAGAACACAGCAGTCTGGTTATGTTTTAATCACACTGCTTTCCGAAGAGAGGGCGACCTGGGAGGTCACCTACTACCTGCATGGGTCTTGTACTCATTGAGCCGGGGTGGAAGGTCAGTGAACTGGCAGTGAGTATAAAAAAGCAGGACACCAAAGCATGACCATGGACCTCATCCTCACTACTTAACTTAAATAAAACATAGAGAACCACATTGTTTAACCTTCTCAAGAGAAAGTCAATACGTGATTCCATGCTGTCTAAGGATCTTGGGACTTGTAGTCCAAGAACAGCCAGAGAGCTGCAGTTAACTACCTCTTCTTAAATACACCTATATAGCAAGAGCAAAGTATAATTGCAACAAAATCGGAAGACGATCAAAAATTGAAACACAGGACTTATTGTCCAATTCACGTGACATCACCTTTTAGTCATAAATACATCATTTCTGCACTGATCGAGGGATTTTCGGGAAATGCTTTGTTGGTGCTTATTTTAGGTTTGAGGATAAACATACTTGTTGGAAGGCTTATTTACATCTCATTATTTACTGACAAACGAGAGAGATTGGGTTTATAAACATATCATTACCAGCTCAAGAGTATGCACAAGAATTCCTCTGCGCGGCTGACAATGGCTTTTGGCATCAGCTGTACGACTATCAGCTCTTTATTTAAGACGGGTTTTGATGATCTGTTGACATCTTAAGGATAAATGCATTAAAACGTTCCGCGTTTAGCTTGGGAAATTATTGGCGAGTATAGCGGCTTCTCTTCGGCTGGGTGCCATGCTTAAAAAAAAAAACGACTGAATTTCTGGCAAATCGGACGACGTTCATTCACTGACTCAATCCAAAATGAAGTGCGAGAAATCCAAATCCATCCAGAAAGCTTGTGTGGCAAAGCTGTTCTAACAAAGCATGAACCGTTAAACGAGAAAGGACAATTTATTTTATATAAAGGAAGCTTTTGCTATATTTTTATTACCATTACTGATTAGAACAATTATAGTTTTCCCATAATACGGCCATTTGGGCAGTAAAGGGTGTATTTTTTTTCCTAGAAAAGGTGCTCTGGACGGAAAATTTTGTTTTTCTTTATTCCTTTATCTGCAGACCTGGAGCCGCTGTTGCTGTCAGTCCTGTGATATTTCAGATGACCTTCCTGGCTCAAACACCACACTGAGCTGATGCTTTATGGCGATGCTAATGAAGTCCAATCCTCCATAGACTTTCATTACTCAGAGTGTCTGACTGGGTGGTTAAGACTGAGCAATTCTATTGTCTCCCACAGGCAGTTTGATAAGGAGTCGGGGTTTGTTTACTAGACCGGGGCTCAGATAACAGAGCGAGAACCTCATACAAACGGCTGATATGCTGCGGCCTGAAAACATTACTGAGCAAAAAAATAAAACAGCGCATTATTTGTGAAAATTATTTTTTACCTTTATTTCTCTTTTTAGTCACCTTTATAATAGATATGTCGATAAGATAACTTGTTTCCTCTTAACTTGTCTCAGCTGAATGAAATAGACATCAGCGATAATAGAAAAATGACGATTTGTCACAATACTGGCACTTTAAAAGGAAAATCATTTTCTATGTCGCTTTTATTGCAGCCTAAACCGTTGTAAATTAGGTTGAGCTCAATACAGAGGTCAGATTTCATTATGAGACATTGAATTTGTTTTTTCTTTACAACGTATCATTTTTTTCTGTCTTGCTGTAAAAGTAGAATACCATAATACTGTGTTTTCATAAACAGTAAGAAGCCTAATGTCATCGATAGCTTTTTGCAATATATTATGAATGTCACTTAATTATACCGTGTATGCTGTGTTAAAGCTCTTCGAAAGCGAAGTCATCACCAGAGACCTAAGCTTTAGTTTTCAGCAGAGATAAATCATTGTACATAGACACGTACAATGTAGACGATAATACAAAGCAGACGGTGTACTAAAGCTCATACAATGTTATATTTCCATATTTATTTGCATTTAATTTACCTTGTAAAAAGTCGTTTTTCACCTAAAATGTGCTGTTTGAGACGTGAGTCCTTGAGACTTTTGAAAAATTCAGTTATCCCATATAATATGAAGGGCAGCCTGACGTTTAGTCGCATTGTTTTCACGACAATAAAAAGTAACGTCATAAAATGATAACTTCCTAAATATTACTTAACTAATTCTATTGCGCAACTCTCGTTATCAATTCTATCAATTTTAACTATTTACACTTCATTTCTAAAACTTTTTTTTTGTTACTTTTAGGGACCTGTGATAGCCTCTTACCTAACAAATATTCTGAGCTCCTAGAAAATGGGGTGAAAGAAGTGCACGGGGATTGGGGGTCATATAAAATGAGACATGTGGGGGAGGGGTATATTCAGATACTTTCATTCCAAAATGTAATATTTTAACAACATAACTAGCACCAAACCCTGAACCGAAATAAATTTGTTATCATGTACATTTTTTTTCAGGGAATGCCTAATTGTCATGTGACAGTCAGGCACCGATACATTGTTGCTACTTGGTTTACATGTTTTTAAGGGTGCAGCTACAGTTTACATGCAAACACCAATAAATACACAGATAAACCAAATGTAACAATGTTCTTCGTGTTAATTTAAAAGCTCTAAGAGTGATGGGGTCCAAGATCTCAACCCGTCTGCCACACGAGTTCCAAGCACATCTTGCCATTGGAGAAGAACTCAGCACCAAGGACTTAAAAAATGGCAAATAATGATCGTTCGTAAACATTTTCTTGTTGATAGGTGGAACCTTCTTGAAAAACGGTGCCATGGCCATGCAGTGGGTACAAAGTGATTAATCCTCTTTAATTTTTGATCAGAGGATCGAAGCTGTTTTAGCATTAATGTTAATGAAGAAGCAGCTGCTCTCTGCTTATTGGTTCCCCATGAGATGTTGCTTCATCTTTCAGGATTTTTTCTTAATTATTCATGAGACGGAAACATTTGCGATGCGTCACAGCCTGCCGGGTCCGCACAATAATTTTATTTACCAGTCTAAAACAAAATGAATAGTTTTATTAGCAACAATGGTGCAGAGCTTTACCAAGGAGTGAAAAAAAAGGATCGGGTGCCAAAGTCCCAAATAAGGGTCACACCGGACCCCCAAATCTTAATTCTGAGGGGCCGCACTTCCTGAAGGGACATGCAGCCCTTTCCTACTTTTCCTTGAGGGATGAATTTGTTTGACCACTGTGGTCATCAAGCGAAAGCAGGAAGCAAATCTTCAGGGGATGTGATTTAAGTTAAAAGCCAACTCCATTAGTGAAGATGGCGACAGTGCCAGTGCTCCATGTGTGGCTGCAGTGGACCCCCAAGACCCCGATTTTCTTTTTCGGAGGCCGCACTCCCTACAAAACCAAGGGAGAGTTGGATCTTCTTGGAACTTTCAAGGGAATTTGGGAGCCAAAAGGCCGATCCACATCCCCACCAAACAACTCATAAATATATATAATATTTCATGCTAACCGCTATTTGGGTGATCCTTCCTAGTTCTATAGGATGTTGCAGCCATGTTACTATAAAACAGTCTTAACCCCTTAATGACAAAGCCCGTACATGTACGGGCTCAAAATGCATTGTTTTCAATGGGTTTTGGGACCGCCCATTGTCCTTAAGGGTTAAAATATTTAATGAGAATGATACACAGAATCGTTCCTTGTTTAGGTGATATGTATTATATACATTTTTAAATTCCCTTGCATATTTCTAATATTACTGGCTTAAAGCGGGTTAAGAAATTGGAACCTCAGCATGAAAGAATAAGCGGTTATTGGATTTTATTATGGTGGTGTGTGTGTGGGGGGGTAATTTCTAGACAGAACCGAGACATGGGGGGGGGGTTAATAGTGCGTTCATTAACGTCCCCGCTATGTTGGGAGACGAGATCCTCCTAATGAGACTGCTTTATCATCATAAAAGACAGTGGTATTACTAGGACATTTATGTCATTGCTATTAATAAACAAGATGCAGAGAACTGTGCGCGCCGCTGATGGCGATACACTAATTAAGCCTTAATGAGATAAGAAATGTTCCGAAACTAATACAGACATCATTTGTGTGGAACATTCGACAAATAACAACATAGGGCAACCAGATGGTCCCTTAAACCGGGACACAGAATGCTTGATCATGGTGGATCCTACTGGTATTCCAGCCGGGGGAGATGGGGTACAATCTACCCCCCGCCCCATTATAGGTGTAGGGGTAGGTGGGTATTCCCTTGACCGTCACAGTCTTGCCGACTGTCCTTCTTTCAGACTTCCCTACCCCACGCAGTGAAAATGGATGATTTCTGGACGGCTTTAGGCTTTCAGCAGCACTTGGAATACTGTTTCTAACCATTAACCGATCACAAACGGTAACCTCGGCAGGAGTAGGTGGAACGGCATCTTTAATTTTAACATCGCCCTAAGACGGCGGCATAAAAACAATTGAGAAACGCATGATTTCCACCCCGATACCAGTGGTTCCCTGAACAAAGACTGCATTATAGTTAAGTGAACCAGCAACTCCCAGCCACGTGCAGCGAAGGGATTAGCGATGCAGGGGCCGGGGAGGGACGAGTTGGAAATGTTCACTCCTGTACCCAACAAATTACCACCTACATTGCACCATGAGATCTAAGAGATCCCTTTAAATCCTGGATATACATGCATTTCTATTTTCCTAGCGGTTACAACCATACGGGTATCCTCCTGAAAACACATAAACAGCCCGAAGAGCAGCAAAAAAACAGATTTTTCTGACACCGGTTAAGCTGGAAAATGCCCACAGCGGAGATTTGTTTAATTCACTCACAATGCACTTGGATATTTGCGGCGCTGTGTAATTGAATTGTTCGGGATTCAGACTCGGGAGTTAGCCAGGCACATAATCATGGCAGCGTTAGAAGGAAAAAATATTTATATTTTAGGTGTGAGCGATCCAGAAAATTCCAATGTCTTTACACATAGTCCGAGCAGAATGTCTCATTAACCCGAGATCACCCAGCGGCAGTAACACCTCAGGATACGTTGTTACCTTTAATACCAGGTCTATCAGCTCAAGTCTGTGGCCCTTAAAGCGGCTATGAAAGCTTTTTGGGTATCGCTCCTTTTTCTTCTGCCAAAATCTAGAAATATGATATCCTATATGGCTGATGCCTCAAAGTTTTGGAGCTCTCCACACCTTTCAAGGTGCATGGACATGGACATGCGGAGAAATTGTCAGACCTATGGACCGGCCCAACCAAGTGGCTCCAAGCCATAGTCAGTCTCCATGATAGCCTTAAAGGGAATATGGTAGGTGGTAGCGCGGAATTGGAGAACAAATTCTCCCCCAAAAGGTCCATGGACGGTCCATTAGGATGTCTCACCAGCCGAGCTATGGATCTAGAAAGAAGTCTTCCAAGTTTCTTCAAGAAGGCGCTTGCCAAGGTCTAATGACTCCTCGCCAACTGTCATTTCAGTCTTACATTTTTCACTGCTCTATAGCAAAAATCCACGCGTAGGTTAGAGCAAAACATCAGCAATTATTTGCCCCCTTTATTTGCCCCTGTGTATCGTGCATGGATCAGGAAGCCGCAGTTACCTGATGTTATAATATTCTGTATTAAATGATATGATGTTAGCCGGTTACGAGGAGGAATTACGGTTAATTTACAGGCAAGCAAAGCACAGGAAATAACGGTATCTTTCGTTTCTATTATTGTACACTTTCTTTTTTTATCATAAAGGAAATTAAATGCAATTATCCGGTTCGAATGTTTTAATTGCGCATTTCTGCTAAATGATTGTTTTTGTGTTCCAGAGCGAAGAACCGTTGACTTCAGCCTTTATACTGTGTAATAACGCCAAAAGGGAGTTATCGGCCTATAATTAGATACGATCCACTGAGCTTCGTTTGGAATAAATATACATTTCTTGTTGAAAAATATAAAGAAACAAACAAACAAACAAAAAATGATCGAAGGCGTCGTTTCAGCGCATTCTATGGCATGGAGCATTTACCGGAAAATCAAATATTATAAAAAAATATATATATGTTTTTGCAGGATGTTTCTAGAAGTAAGAAAGTGAAATGAGTAGGTAAACAGTTAATATAATACCGAATAATTTACAAGCGTCCAACATATTGCCCCATGTGAAAAGTGCTTACAATCATGATGGAAACCATTGCTGTATGGGGTATTCCACCAGGTGGCCGCTGGCCTTAAAGGGCCAGCAGCACCTTTTTATCCCGATGAATGCGTCGTGTATATTTCTACTTTGTAAGTAAAGTCTTGGATTCAGGTATCCAACTAAATTATGCGCCAGATGCAGTTTTTCTGGGTAGAATTGTATTTATTGCCAGGAACATTCCATATGATGAAAATAATAATGAAATAAAAGTTAGATCCGGATCATTTTACAGAACATGAAGATGATGCCGGTCTTCTGGCTACTAACGTATATGAAATAAACAAACATATTTTGAGCCATATGTCCCCCTCTCTGAGGGCAAATCCGGATTCACACAACAGTAGGCATAGACAGACTAAAACATATAAAACATAGCTTATAAGCATAGTCAGCGCAGGGTTAAATCACGATCAAATCATTGGCTGATTTTAACAGGAATACCATATAATCACGCCGCCGCAAAATTGACTTGGACGGAGCCAAGAGGCTTTGCAGAGTGTTTCACACCGCAATATTCTGCAGGGCGTAAAGAAATTAGTGATAACAAATATTATATTAAAGGGCAAGGATTGTCCAAAAATGGCAAGTATGTTCCTCGAGTGATTTATTTGGCTGTATAAATTCCTTTACAGATGACAATTGGTGGCAAAAAAAGTCAAAATTCTAGAATGATAATTTTCCCCTTTGGCTTGTAAAGTTCTGATTCGCCGCCTGCTCGTATTATTAGCTTGGGTTCGTGCTTTCAGTACCTACGTTTATCTATACGAGAACCTAACGCTGTCAGTTTACATCACAAGCGCCCCGACTGCATCAGCGCCAGATAAACCTAATTTATACAAATTAGATTTAAAACTCGCCGTCTCCTATGTGTAGCTAATGCACCGAGCTCGGGGAAATGGCTTTGGCCGGCTTCCAGCGTACATTAAATCCAATCGGATTGAGTATTGTTTAAATGCACAGGAAAGTATTGGGTCCGGAGACGTTCTAACGACATTTTACAATAACCACTTCGGTGCCAATGTTTAAAAAAGGCAGCGTAGGATGCAACAAAATCCATCGTAATGGGAAAACTCTGCGCAACCTCTTCTTTTCTCTAGATTTATATATTTATATATATATTTATGTAATAATTTATATATTTTATGATCATATTTAGCAAACAATTCCGTGATACTTTAGAATACTTGTCTAGAAATGTAATTCCTAAATTCTATCAATTAAATACGGGATCTATGTATTTAGGATCATTACTGACATCGGCTTCCCTAAATACTATACTGAATTAAAAAAGGGGGGGGTCACTGTCACAGATCCTACGTTTTTAAGACCGTTACTAACATTGAAACATTGAATCTACGCATTAATTAAACTATGTTGTTTGTGGCTGGTGGATGATCCCCGTCTTCCAAAAGGATTGTCCAGAAGACATTACGGAGGTCGTGGAAGGTTATCCGTCTTCTGTATCCTCTTTTGGGACTCCATAACGTAACAGGGACCCGAAGAAGATGCTCAATCAGATTGTGTTTTTTTTTTTTTACGTCGTCATTAAATATTTTCATGAAGGTTGAAGGATTCTGCTTCCTTCCTCAGTCAAGGCGACTCTTCCGTCTACATGGTTGTGATATCTCCGTCCATTAAGATATTTACTTTGTATTCATTTGGCGCTCGTATAAATTATTACCTCTAGGTTCTCATTGTCGGAGTTTGTAGAATGACAGACAAGGTTTTATGGCAGAACAACTTATTAATTATCGTGATAACGGTTCCTATCGGTTAAGAACCGGAAGGAGCGCTTTATGTAATGCGTTCGCACAAACAGCCAAGGTGCATTAAAATTTAATAGATGGGGAAAGACTTAACAACCGAATGTAATTACCGGCTGTCTTATTTCCGAGCCGGACCCTCATTACTGGAACGCGATATGCTTTAGTTCACTGTCAAGTCTCCAGTCAATGATTGGTATGTATGATGAACAATTCTGGTGCAAACCGGTAGAAATGGAACAGTGTTCAACAATATTCCATTGGTTGCTATGGTGATTGCACCACGTTTGCCACCAGAATTGCTCTTTATAACGCTTTCTCATTATGCACTTGTCTCAGAAGGGTAAACACAAACAGATTACTGTTATATATACATATATTTATCCGTAAAGATCATTATAATAACTACATCGTGATTGTGTTTTTCTGAATGTTTATAAATACCCAATATAACCCAATCTCACCCAATCTCACGTAATCTTTAATTTACAAATAACAAGTAATTATCGTCTTGATTAGTAAACGAAACACTTCAGACAGACATGAATTTTCAACGTCATTGAAATAACAAACATTTATAAAATACATAAAATTATACAAATCTACATAGGATTACCGGATCTGTCATGTGTTTCATCATTATATGTAATGAAATTACAGGAAATACGCACAGGGGTCTTGGCACCAGTCCTTGGTAAGGGTTAATTCAGCTCCCATTATTTGTAACACTAATGGGAAAGGGTTAATTTAATTCCACATTTCATCATTCTGGATCTTTTTCAATTTAAAAGCCAATGGATGTTTATAGAAAACAAACCAACCTCCAGCCCTCCCATAATGTGAAATGAAATAAGTTAACTGTTTATAGCAGATTTTTATTTTTTTGATCCAATTTTGATCCATACGTGTAGCTTCCAGTAACCTCCGGTATAAATCATGACTTTTTCGGCATATTTCAGTAATTTTCCATTTTTATCATTGGAGGCTAAACGAAAGCCATGAGATGATGCCACATTAGTGATTTGTGATCGTGTTTACGTTGGCTTACATTTATACCTTCAATATACCCTTTCACTTGCAGACAGTATGCTCACTATCCTGCTTGTTTACACCATTTTTTTGGTAAACAGGACGTGGCAGATGGAGTTTAGGAGGCTTTCGGAAAATAATTTAGAGACAAGATCAACAAGTTAAAGGTAAACTGTCACCTTCACAGCTTTTAGCATAATTTGTTTATTGAAATGAACCGTGGCTTGTAATTAACACTTTAATTATTTAGAAGATATTTGGTGATAAGTACAGAATAGAATGTCCAGAACGGAATTCCAGTGGATTACGAGCATGGTCACCAATAACAACATGTTCACTTCCATGATACTGAGAGTATAATGGCTTTTCTGCATCCAAAAATTAGCCAAGGGGCTTATTCACTAAACTACGCAAATTTGAGTAAATGATGCATATGATACTTTTTACAAATTCATTATAAATGCATATATAGGAAATATTATAACTGACACCAGGCTATACGCTGGGGGTTTGGTAGTTCTACATGTTGGCAGCTGATCATACGCACCAAATGAGCTCTGGGGCAATTCCCCTTTTACCCCAGTAATATGGCGATGCATGGACTGGCTGTTTCAACCCACTATGTATCATTTATACCGACTAATTTCTACAAGAAGCTCTGACTTGGCGGCCCATAATAATAAGCTAATGCCCGGGACGAGGTATTTAAACCTTACTAGAACCTAAATGTTAGCGAATAAACCCCTTAAACATGCCAGACCGGTTCCTGCTATTTGCTGAAAGAAGCCGATCTCCTTTAAAGGCTTCACTTGGCTTATGGGTTATCTTTAATCAAATCCCTGCCGACGGCGACTGCTTCTTATAACGCCCCTGCCAATATATTTACTGGGGACGGCGGTGAATACTGTAGTCCTCCCAATGGGGTCTCATCGGGAGTCATCTTTGAACCCTTTCAGGATTAATAGACCTTGGTCCTAGACGAAGAAGGGCGGCCAACAGTTCCGACCGTCCGAGTGTAGTACTAGAATACAACAGATCATAAAACTCCCCTCCGCCATTCAAAAGATTAACAGGGAGAGGCAAAGCCGGAACGTATAATTCTTGGCAGTCATGGACATTTTTAAATGATGCAATAAACACAGCGTTATATAACACTAAAACGCGAGGGTGTTCCAGCGTTTCCGTGGGCGATACCATGAAAAGTTCTCTTTCGCTGTAGCTTTGCGGTTGATTGTCACATATCTGCGTTGCTTCACATCTTAAACGATCACGTTGGGGGGAAGAACTGTCAAGCAGTATGTGATACGTGTCCTAAATAAACCATGAGATCGCCCGCGTTCGTTACGCTCGGATATCGGGGTATTTACTAAGTGTTACGTTTGCAGGAGAGTTAAACATTCCGATTTCTTTAATGATACATTTCAAACGTCCACCTCCAGTGACCTCCTCTCTACGGGAACGGCCCAGATGGAGATGCTTAATGTCCAATTGGTTACAATGTTTAAATCGCCACAAATCACACAAAAAAAAACTTCTAAAATAAAGATGATAATTTCATAAAATGAATGATAAGTAATAATGGAAGTCGAACAGAACGTCTGTAATGCAGATATTTATAAAATGTTACAGGAACGCGATTCTTCACAAGCATGACCCAAACCGAGACAAGAGGACGTTACACCAAACCCCTTTTATTTATAGGATCTGTTGTCTATGTGAATGGAATTATTCTTTCTGCAGTATTTGGATATACAGCTTCTTTTATGATATCCATGTAGCTAAAGTTCCACGAGTTTGGACTTTTTTATGAAAAGGATCTGTGTTTTTCTTTTGCTGAAAAGGCTCACTGTGTCTTTTGCCTTGAAGCCACCGTTCGCATGATTGCCAATATCTCGGTATGCAGAAGGTACCTTGTGAGACCCCTTATGCCAGGCAATCTGTATAAGCAAATCAGTATAAGCGTAGTTTGTTTAACTCATTGCTTACTTTACTGGTAGAAGACGATAAAAAAATTCAATGCGCTTCATGAATCCACCATCTGAGAATTAACCCCCTAATGGCAGGACATTCGCTGCATCTTCTGCTCCTCAACTGAGCTATCCATTTAACCGTTTGCATGGGGGGGCTTTAGTGTATATTGGTTATGAATATCGCGCTGTAATTGTAGAGCCAGACAATGGACTTACATTTATTTTATTGTAAAAATAAAAATAAAATATTATAAAGCACTCACTTTTTTTGAAACACAAAAAAAAAAACCTTTTTCAGTCTCTGATTGGCTGCTGACCCGTGAGATATAAAAATGTCGCAACTTTTTTTCTGCGATGAGTTATCTAAAGTTTAATACAATAAAGGATCAACATCTATGCCTTTTCCATGTTTTTGGCTCAGATTTGCATATGGTGCTGAATGGTGATGTCACAAAAAGGGGCGGGGTTAACAAATAGACCTTTTTTATGTTAAGTTGCTCAGATCAAGGCTCTATTTAAATATAACGATGACTGCTTAACGTTTCCGTTGGTGGTCAAATTCCCTGCTATACATGTCGTTCTATAGTAAATTGTGCAAATATAGAACGCTGCGTACCTTCATTGTTTCAAAATGATAGCACTTAACCCCTTAATGACAAAGCCTGTACATGTACGGGCTTAAAATGCATTGTTTTCAACGGGTTTTGGGACTGCCCATTATCCTTAAGGAGTTAAAGTCAGCGCCATCTGAGAAATCTAATTTGGATTAATTATAGTGGATTGTGTCATCATCGTTACAGGAAGCGGCGGACGCAGTTCTTGTCTCTGTGATGTACCGATATGTATGATTCATTTATTTAGCAATATTGGTTTCTGTAACATCCCGCCTTCTCTTACCTTATTATTTTCAGAAACCTCAAACAGTGTGCCCAAGATTAAGAACCGTAAGGTTTGAAACGCGTCGGCGTATTTTTTCTCAATCACTTGAGCACATCTCTCTTTTTTTCTCTTTTTTTGTCTATCATGTTTTAACTGGTCCAATTAAATTTTGAATTTTTAACCCTTATTTGTGGAGCTGGATCTTCTATCTAAACTGTTATACATTAAGCAAACCAAGACATAAAATACTAGTCCACCCCTGGAATAAAAATAATAAAAGGACTCTGTCGTCTGTTTCTTTTGCTTTCACTCCTTCATGAACCGGCCTGGTGATTCTGAACCGTTGTGTACGTTGGATTGACATTGAATTAATACCACGTTTCACTAGTGTACATTCCATATTCTAGTACATTACATTTATTAAAATGTGGAACAAGTCTTTATTCCAAAAACTATAAAGATTATATATGTAATTATTCGTTGAATGGCGGACCTGCCATAGTTCTATAGAATTCTAGATTATTATGGTTAAAATTGCGAAAAAAAATAGAACATTTGCAGCAGTTTACGTGTCCTCTGTGATATATCTGGCGGAATTAAAAATGTGTCAAGGAAATAAACTTGTAAGTGTTTATATTTTCATAGCTGCGGAGGAAGAACAGCATCGCATGGACGGCTTCCAGAAACGGAATTAACAAAACCTGTTTTCTGCAGTATTTGCAGAATCGCTTGATATCTGGGTATTTGGACATTTTTTAATGTCAACCAACTAAGATTTTATCATTTACTGCCGCAGCGATACTTCTAACAATGGCAATAATCAAGAAAAGAGTTTGTATTGTTAACTACTTGCCGTTATACCTTTTTGGGATGCTAGATCTGCTCTCTTAAGAGCATCCATGTTTGATACGCTCCTCCTGGAGCCAAAGTCAATACCACCAAACGCCCAACATACTTCACCGCTCATGTCTCCACTACTACCCCCATAAACATCACCTGTCCTCAATGCTGTAGTATAAAGATCATATACGTGCCTGGATCCCAAAGAGGGACTGGCCCTCCCGAATAGGGACACTTTACCGTTTACGTACTGTCCCGGAGAGAGCGAAAATTCATTTCATACAGAATCACTGTCTCCATCTACATTTAAGCGTGCCTTTCCCACCCCGAATCCCTAATTAGATCAAGAGAACCCTGCAGAATTCAGCAGCTTCTTTTTTATGACAAAGACTCAGCCAGTGCGCCGACCTGGGCCTCCGATACAGAGATTTAGTGAATAATTCCCTATTATTTCCATCAGCCCGTATTTGAAAGCCTCGGCAAGTGCTACATTTATCACCGGTAATGCCGTCCTTTCTGATAGAATGTTTTGTTTCCATCTTCAAAGCGCATTCTATCCACGCGATGCGCAGAGAACGCTCCGACCTTCCTGCGATAAATAGAACAGCGCATCTTTATGCTTCTGAGCGCCACATTTCTTAGGTGAACCCTTTGTGAGAGTTTTTCCCCCCCTCTCCGCTATCTCTATTCATAAGCACGACTGCTACTCATCAGTATGTAGACCAAGGCTTTCTAAGAGACCCATCTGAGTGCAGCTGTTATACATTTCACTACATTAAAGGCTATGTTTTGTGTTTCATATCTGCGTGCGCAGTCATGGGGTTCATTGCCGCACAGAGTATAATTATGACTTTTTATTATAAAAGTTATATTTATGAGATTTGGCTGTTATGGTGCCGCACTATTCGGCTGAGCTTGCCTTCCATCCCAGCTGAAAAATAGGGAGGCCAGCAACCCTGGTCCTCTACGGCTGGGTCCCGGTGGTATAAAAAGAGCTTCCAAATTGGGTGTAAATCATCACGGCCTGCTCTGGACAAGCAGCGTTTAGAATAAGTCTTTGTATTCATGAAAAATACATTTATCATCTTAATTTAGGAAGTAGTGACAATGCATTAAACATGTCTATATGTGTAAGTGTTTGGTGTTACAGTGGCAGTGTGTGTCTGTATGTGTAATTGTACGTGTATGTTGTAAGGACAGCCACATGTATAATTAGATGGCCGGCCTCAAGACTTCCTAGGGTTAGGTGGCCTACCGGGAAATATCCCACTATTCCAGCACCTGCCTAGTGGTACAGGAAATGGTTAACTCGCTGCAAACCTTATTAAGTCCTTGGACTTGTCTTATCTCCTCTGAATAAGAGACGAGACCAAGGACTGAACAAAGTTTGAGCTTCTTATGGGCAGACGAGAGGAGCCAAATTGTTATTATCGGCCGTCAAATTCCATGTTTCCAAGACAAATAGTTCTCACAATAACCGCTCGAAACGCCTTTTCGCTAAATTTTGTTTTTCAGCTTCCCAACCCGTATCTCATTCCAAGGTTTCCGAAGCCCGCGGCAAGGGCTGTTGTGTCCCACTGTTACTGAGATTCGCAGCCCCTCTGTTCTGCTCTGTAGGGAGAAAGAAAATGAACATTTCAAAAAAAGGATATTAAAAGACACAACGGAGGATATCGCACCAAAAATACTGAACCGCCACGGGGGGGGGACGCAGACTCTTGTTTGGGATAAAGCTGTCTTTAAACTATTGGCTAATTAATGTAGAATTCTCCCGCAAGGGCAAATAGAGGTCATTGCTTTCTTCCTGAGCCGTGTGTGCGGTTCATCCAATGCCCGATATAGCATAGTCGATATAAGCAGTTATCAGCTGTCCACATTCCCAAACGCCAAGGCCTTCTCTAACCCTGGTGCGGCCTTGGCTGTTGATTGTGAGCTCTTCGGAGCAAAGAGCGGTATTCAAATCAGTTTACAAGGTCTGGTTTACTTTCTTTGACTTGTCCTGTTTTCAGATACATGACATAGAATTCTCTCTTTGTTTCATCTTCACCATTGGTCAAAGTCAGTGGGTAAGTGGTCACTTTGGGGCATTTAAGGATTGCCGTGGCCCTGGGCAGCTCCAAGGTAATTTATTAAACCCCAAAAACCCAGCGATAAGCTGGAACGTGAGAGGAGCTCATACTTCACGCAAAATTTGCAGCAGTGTCGCAATATTACTATTACATGCATGAGAACAGAAAATACAAACACGCTAAGGGATATGACGATCATATGATTAAAATATAGGAACAAACCTGATAATCCGATGACGTTCGTTCACTAAAGGGAGCGTTAGCTGAACGTTCTCCTTGACCTCACTGCTATTTATAATTATATTTATTTATTATCTTATTATTACCCTTACGAAAAATTACTGCAGTTTTTCTGAAGTAATACTGCTATTTTTTGGACATGAAAAAACTGCAATATTGCACTTTTAGTGCAGTATTACTTCAATTTACTGCAGCTTTATTGCATTTGTAGTTCCGTACAAAAACAACTGCAGTACAGTGAAGTACAAATGCAGTAAAACTGCAGTAAATGTGCAGTAAAAGTGCAATATTGCAGTTTTTTCATGTCCAAAAAATAGCAGTATTACTTCAGAAAAACTGCAGTAATTTTTTTGTAAGGGTTATAATTATATTAATATATTTATTTATTTATACTTATAATTATAGTAATATATTTATTTATTTATACCTTATAATTATATTAATATATTTATTATTTATACCTTATAATTATGAAGGGCCAAACCCAGGTGGCTCCATAAACAATTTATGTAATTGTTCCATTTAATAATCAGTTCCATTAAAAAAAAGAAAAGTAGGTTTTGTTTGAGTGAAGAATCCCCTGATCTTGTCGCTGCCTTAGTGGAAGCTGAAAATATCTAATTACGAAAAAGGGTCGTGTGACTTAAAAAAGGGAAGAAAGTGAAACATTCGAGATAAAATGATCATTTTCCTCAAAACCGACGCCAGTAGCTGGCCGGTTCCAGGAAAACTAAAATAAATCAGCTCTTCGATATTTTGTGTTCCGGATTGTATCGGGTTCGTCGCACGCTGCCGGTCAGACGAAACCTTGATATGAAAAGGATGAGACTGCTGAGAAATGATAGCACTTAAAAAAAACCTGCCCTACGGTGAATCCTCGGTGGAGAGTCTCAAACTTTACAAAGAAATAATCAGTATATCCACAAAGAAATCAACAACCTCGAGTGTACTTTGTAGACGTTGTGTTAATTCCCAGCTGGACCCTCGTTGCCTAATGTATCGGGTCGTCTTATTCCGTCCGCTCTAGTTTTTGTCGGACCCTTTGAATGTATGGATTGTAAGAAGCGCTGCGGGAATTGTTGTCACCATATACATAAAAGATAATAATAATAATACATTCATGATGAAGGGGAAAACGGCCCTGGTGACGGCTCGACTGACTGTGGCCAGCGGGGGCCATGCCTGAGCCACGTACTGCAGCACGTGGAGAATCTCGTTGCGCAGGACCAGAACTTCCCCTCTGATAGTAAAGTAACGCGTAGAAATGTAATGTCCAGTTTTCTGTTTACGTTTCTTCTGTATGCCTTGCCGGCTTTTCAGGGCCGCGCCATCTCCACCGAACCTTTACCTTTGTGAGGTATGGGGAGGGTGAAAAGCAGTGCGTCGGAAGAAAGGTTTCGGGTTAAAACATTGCATTTATCACCGTCAGACTAATGCAGCGGGGCGAGATAAATAAATAAACCCCATGCGCTGAGGTTGTGCTGCGCCGGTCATTCAATACCAGTCTGTCTGATGTTAGCGAGCTACGCGGTCAGTCATTTCTATAGATGGATTGTAGCGCCCTCTAGTGTGCAAAACTAAAAGTGTTCTGTGGAAAAATCGGTAGATAAAGTGGTAGATAGAAGATAGATAGATAAAGATAGATAGATGGAAAGATAGATAGAGTGAGTGATGGATGGATAGATAGATAGATCGATAAATAGACAGATAGAGTGATAGATAGATAGATAGATAGAAAATAGATAGATAGATAGATAGATAGATAGATATATAAAGATAGATAGATAGATAGAGATAGATAGATAGAGTGAGTGATGGATAGATAGATAATAGATAGTGTAATAGATAATAGATGACAGATAATACCTTGGTAGAGTTTTCGGGTAAAAGGTTTCTTTGCTGGTCTCTTATTTAATTCTCTTGTTTTGTAAGCTACTGTTGGACTTTTTTTTCATTTATTTGGGGTTCCTCCAGCTCCCACCTCCTCCAATCAAACACAGCGAATACTTAACATTTGGCAGATATGAAGATTAAATAAAGCAGTTCATTAGCATGTCCTCGCACTCAACCGCACCTTTTATTATATGTGACTTACAGAGACGATGTGTTTTTGTTCCCCAACAATGTATGGTTGAGATCGTAGTCCTGCAGCACCTGTTATGCATAAAAGGGATAATCATCACCCCCTAGTAGGTGACCGGGGTCAAAGGGTATTCTATGGCTCCGTATTTTCCATATTCTAAAACTAAAGGATCATAGGATTAGGTGTAATGTCCGTGGATTTTACTTTCCTGAGAGGGTGGTAGATACGTGGAACAGCCTCCAAGCAGAAGTGGTAGATGCTAATACAGCGAGGGGACAGAGCGACAGACGCAGAGAGTTAAACGAGATAAGCATTGGGCTAGTGAGATCTGAAAAGCCAAGACCAGAAGATTAAATAAAAGTTGTTTGGTGAACTGGCAGAGATTTAGGGATCTGAGGGCTGAGTCAGAGCAGATGAACCGCGGACGAGTAGGGGGCAGAAGCTGATGTGCAGCGTGTGAGAAGATAGAGGAGCCGGAACAGCCAATCAGAGCACAATTTGTGACCCCGCCCTTCTGGAAGGGAAGAGCCGGCTCTGCACTGGATTAATAGAGAAATATCCTTACCTGCTGTAGAGAGACGGGAGACTCTACTGGTGGGTGGGTATATATATATATATATATATATATATAATATATATATATACACACACACACATACACATATATACACACACACTGAAAATTGCTCTTTGGGAAACCCAGCAGGCAAAGTTTGTCCTCCACATCACAAGCATCTTCGTGTTTGCTAGAACAACAGAAACATCTGAGCAGCCCCAGGTCTATGAACGTTTCCCGAGACGAGCAGACGCATGCTGGGTATTAGACACGCTCACCTATATCTTTATCTATTATTCTAAGTGTATAGAGAAATGAAATTAGTTGATTATTGTGGTTTTGGCCGCTATTCTTGCTGGGGGGGGGTTGGATCTGGAAGACTTCTGTTGGTGGGATTTACGTCTGTAGCTGGACCCCGACGAGTTCTGTCATAACCATATGCATTTCGGCAGCTCACGGCATAAATAATCCACGTTTCTTGCCAGAGAACGGAGCCGACTCAGGGTGATTTTATTCAATAATTTATTAGCAATATAATGTAATAGTCAATACTGACGATAAGCATAAAGAGTGGAATACATTCGTTCCCGAGTCTCTGCTGCCTGCAGCCGCCCGGGAGGACAGTATGGGATCGGAGTGGAGACTATAGAGGTAGGTAAGAACAAAACACCGCGGGCTGGGCCAGAAGTAGACAACCTGACCTTGTTCAACGACTTTCATCATCCCGGACAGCATCGTTCCCAGCTGTTGGATTACATGCCCCGAGGCCATCGGCAAGCCATAGGACAACGGAGTTTACAAGGGCCAGAGAACGTCACGTCATGATTTATGATATCTTGCTGCCCAAACCTGGTGGTAGTTGGCCATCAAGCCCAGAACTGGCCAACTACTGTTCCAGATGTATCAAGCGATGAAAGCCTCTCCATGCCAAATTCCATAAATTAGACCGGCCACAGCAAACAAACTTTAACTTAACTAAAGGGGCATAAAAAAATCTACATGTGTGAACATTTTTAGAGCAGTCCAGCCATTCTAAAGAGTATTATAAAGAGTATTCATAAGACTTTTGGACTATCTCGTTTCTCAGCATGCACCAGAATTCCGATTCCAGATCTCTAAACATGGAAAAAAAATCCACCATATTATAGGTTTTGGGGTTCTTACTACATTTTTAAAATTCTAAGCCGATGCGATGGACGTGAGAATCGTAGTTGATAAAATTTCACCGTTTTAAAGGCGTTGGAAAGCGGCAGCAGCAGCGGCTACCGATGGCCAGGATCAGGCTTAGAATCCAGCCGGTGAAAACTACTAACTACTAACTAGTAACAGAGTATCCGTTTAACCTTTCACGCCTTTATCTCACGTATTGGCTTCATATATTCTGCAGCAGAGAAAGGATCAAACCACATATACATGTATTTACACAAAAAAATATATTAACTGCTGAAAAAAAAAGGAAAAGAAAAAAAACATTTCCGTGGTGAACGATGAAATTAGTGCAACTTTAAACAAAGATAAATTAACATTACTTTTTCTACTGAAAGTCCTAATTTGGACCAGAATACTTTATCTAGAAAACCGTTGTTTAATACTTGGGATAAAACACAATAGGATAATACTGTTCGCTGCCGGTGGGGTAAGTGAGGTGCCCCACGTGAGCGAAGCCTCGATTCCCCCCCCCCCCATATCGTCGTACAGTCAGTACGGAATCTATTCCCAGTAATCTTTAAAAGCCCTGAGACAGATTAATAGCACAAAATACTCTCTTTTGCATAATGCGACAGCTTCATTAGGAAGACCAGGGTGGAAAAAAATGGCGATTGCGGGAAAAGTCAGGGCCGGTCCTTTAGTGCCAAGTGGAAAAGAAGTACCTTTTGATAAATCACACATTCAGCCGGAGACCCGGGGCACTCGGCACGTGCTGTACAGTATTCATAGGTTGTGTGTATCAGAAAAAAAATGGTTTTCAGCTCATTATCCCCAAAAAGTATGAAAAAAAAGAAAAAGTAGAGAGTTCATTGTTTTGCCGGGGTCTTCTATGCGTATACAGGTTCTTGTCTTTGAATCTTGAAAGGTTTTGAACAACGTACAGCCTTATGCGTAAAATTCTTCACTTTCTCGCGTTTAGCGCACTTATGAGAGTCTGTATCTTCACGGTCACCTCGCCCAGGTACTAAACTGACTGTCGCGACTGACCACGGACTTGACGCTGCACCGCTTCTTCACGATCATGTTGATGTAAGCCCTCATAATCTTAGTGATCTCTCCGACCTGAGCCAAAGGGGGGGGGGCAAAGTAACATCGATCAGTATAAATCCACACAACAAATTGCAAGAAATACAAACGGGGGGGTTCTACGGCACGCACACGGTTTATATTATCAAACATTAAACTGTTACAAGAAAAAGGAGCTTACTCTAGGTACATACATTATACTCTACATAAAACATTAATGTTAAAACATCCGCAAAAACATAAAATAAAAACCAATCCGACAGTATAAAAAATTATCAGGAAGTCACCATAATGGCAAAAGTTAGGAGATATTGCAAACTGTTAAAAGATTAGAATATGGAAAATGAAAAAATGATTATATATATATATATAGACACACATACATACATTATATACAGCCTGGAACAGAGACCTACCTGGGTAGTTTCAAAAAACATCTCTCGGTCATCCACGGTAATCTTGAAGGTGTTGGGTTGAGGCGCTCCGAAGAAGATAATGTGCTCGTACTGGAAGGTCTCCAAAGGCTTGGCGTCTCCTCTCTTGTAAACAGAAACATTCTCTGCGCTCACTCCAAGCCACAAGTCGTTGGGGAAGCCACCTTCCTTATACTGCATGGGAGAGATCGGAGTGAAGCGTTACATCTCATCGCCTAAGATCCTAAGTACTTTGTATAATACAATTAGCACGATTACAGGTAACAATAGTAACTGCCTCCAAGGATGTGAAGTGTGTGGGATTAAAATCACTCGTTTATTTGGTTTATACCTCCACGTCAAAAAGGGTTGATCCATATCCCGGCCACTCGCTCACAATGGCCATGTAATTGACCATCGCTTGGTGTTGGGACATCCCTTGAAGCCTCTTCCATTTCTCTGCGATACTTGTACGAGCCGCGGAGAGTTCCTCCTTCAGCCACATCTCCAGCATCTGCTCTTCCTCCATCTTCTGCTTCTTCATGGAACCCACTTTGAAGCCGCGCTTCAGAGTGCCCTCCAGAAAGCTGGTCCTTCTCCTCTCCAGGGTTTGGCCAGACGTGGTGCTGCTGCTCTTGGTGGCCTGCATGATTTTGGTCCTAAGTCGTTGGACGGGATAGACCGCTTCCAGAGACCAAGTAACTTTGGAGAAATCCCCGTGGTGATACTGTAGTCTCAGAGCAGCCAAGTGCTGTAGAGTCTCCTCGGGGGCTGGAAAGTGACCACTGGTGAGACTTTCGTGAGCCTAAAAACCCAGAAAGAAAAAAAACACAACCCTTTACTATTCAACGTTCCCGTAAAAAAGCAAATTGGAGCCTTAATTCACCATTACCACAAAACGATGGTAAATACATTTTATTTTGCCCAAGGCATACCTGTTCAAACATAAAAGCAAACTCGACGCCCTCTTTAGGAACGCTCTGTACATCCAAGAAGCAATAGAGTTTGAAATAAAGACTCCACTGACCCTCTTCTTCGTGTTCTTCAACTGTACTGGAAAGCCTAGAACATACGTTTAAAGATACATGTTACAAAAAAGCAAAGAAACAAAACTAGGGAAGAAGAGATTGCGTAAGTTTGGAAATGAGAAGCCGTATGTTACAAATTGTGAATTATAAGAATATTTGATTAAAAGAATCATAGTTTGTTAAAGTTGCATGAAAAGCGCCACCATGTCCTCTAAACCCGCCATCGAAACCAATCTTTAAGATGAGAGAAGACCGATTGATAACAAAGTTTCTAGCGGATACTAAATAGGGGATCATATAGGTGATCGACTGAAAGCCCACGCGCGTGGTTAAGCCTGAGACTTACAAAATGGCAGCATGGAGCGTAATAAAATCCGCCCATGTGGATGATTTTAAGATGGATCAACATATAAGATGCAGAAATCTTGTCCACTAACAAGTCCTACCTCTCAAACTTGGCCAAGACATCAGCCACAATCACACGGCTCTCCACCGCCCGGTCCACGTGGTTATTGTGCTCAAAGAGTGCAAACATGTTACGGCTGTTGTCCATAGACAGACCACGGATTAACTTCTCCACCACCTGTTAACGGCAGAATTCAGTAATGTAACGGGCAGGATCGTACGAATGTTGCTTCGTTCCCCGCATCCCCTTAGCGACTAGTTCTTTCCAAGACGCAATCTGTGTGCTAGGGGTACGTTTACATGGTCTTGGTATAGACCGGCGGCGCTTGGTTCCATTGGACCGAGGACTCACCTCTCCGGCCGTGGTATGAGAGTTGATGCTTATCTGGCACGACCCCCCTCCGTGGCAGTACACCGTCGTGGTCATGTTGCTGCGCGTGAGCAGCGCGGAAATCTCCTCCTGGGACGGGACCATCTCACGGCATTTGGTTTTCTTAAGAGCGTCGGCTACAAAGTGCGCAAAGTGTTCGACGTCCGTGCCCAAGGAGATCTCGCGGATCCTGCGAAGTTACAGAATCATGTTACGCACCGCACCGCATGCCTGGTTCTGCTCCGCATGGCGAAGACAACCAACATTCTTTACTGAAACCAAACGCCACTGGTTATGTATCGTCCGTTGACGCGGTCCCTCACCGTTTAAGGTGGAACTTGAGGTAGCGCAGGATATCTCGGCCGGGCAGGAACGTGCAGCTCATGGAGGAGAGGAGCTGCCAGTGACGCAGGTTTCCGGCGCTGTTTGGCTGAGGCACGTGATTCGTCTGCTTGATCAGCTGACAGTAGACTTCATCCCGCAGCGGCTTCAAGTCCTGGCAGGTCTGAAGGATGCCCTGGATTATAGGAACCGGATCAGGAACGGTCTCGATCTCCTGGAGCGAGTTAAAGATCCGTACAGCCTCGTCCTGGAGAGTCGTGTAACCCTTCTCCTTTTGCACTGCGAAATAAGATACAGTTACTGCGCGACATCTGAACATTCTGAACATATATCTGAACATTCTAGCATGGAATACATCTTTACATGTATATAAAAAGAAAACTCTTCAAAATAAACATAAACATATAAACTCGTCCACCTCGACCGGCAAACTCTACTTTGGTGGCTCAGGGCTGGCATCGTTTTCTTACACCATGTGAGATATAAGTACATGAAACCCTACGGAGTGTCACGTGGCCCAGAAGACCATACGTACGGTTGAGGTTGACGTCCCCGTAAGGCAGCGGTAGGAGAGGTGAATGGAGAGGGTGATGCGTGTATCGCAGTATAGGATTTCTTCTGTATGTCTGTTCCACGGCTTCTCCGTTCAAACTGTTTTCCTATGAATTTACAAAAAAAACCCCAAAAACAAATAAGTGCATCAGAGTCCAAACTAAAGACAGATACCCCAACATTTCAAAACAACGTGTTACAGGGTAAGAGTACTTGCGTGTATTAACACGTTCCGCAGCACCTCTAACTCGTAGGCGCCAATCATTCGGAACGGAGCGGCGCTGGCAATTACCTTTATGTCTCTGATAAGCTGCTGAGTCGGGGTCTGTATGGGAGCTTTGCTGTCAATCACCCCCTGGATGGCGTTGGCCCACCTCATGGCTTCGTTGAGCAGCTTGGTGTAGAGTCTGTAAGAGTGTTTGCGACCGCAGACTATAATGTTCCAATAACCTGAGAGAATTGACATGGATTAACGGTGAATACGGATGAAGAAGCACCAGACACCGGCACACTCCATTCGCATCCGTCTACCTGTTTCCGCGTGGGTCTTCTCATCCGGCTGCACCACCGAACAAAGGCTGTTGAGAACAAGCGTTCCGAGCTTGGACGCCATGCGCTCGGACGACTTGTAATAATCTAGGGCGTTTCGGGTCAGCACAAACCAACGCCGCTTCAGTTTTAAGGACGCCATTTTATTGCTGTTCTGAACCTCCTTATGGAGCCATCCTATAAGTAGAGCGGAGTGCCACCAAGATAAGATTAGAGTAATAGCGATAGAAACAGATCATCTCCATCACCGTTGGGTTGCCATTTGTTACTGGAGCCTCAGTGTTACCAAAAAATAGGTTTCCCCCTATAGGGTCAATCACAGAACTATATGCCAACTACCCTGAGCTGGGGCAGAGATATCCATGGCACGCATGATTTTTGCAGCCTGGTGAAGATGACCTTATTAGATCTGTGTATTGGGGGCCAACGCGAGCCTCTAAACACCCGGCAATTCCATTACCTCTCACGAGGAACTCCTGGCCGTCCACCTTGGCCTCTCCCCGAGGCTTCTGCAGCAGGGAGATCCAGTGGTGCATCTCCTCCGCGATATCCGTGTTACAGTGAATGACTCTGTTTGCCGTGATTATCACAAACGAGTTTGGCCTGGAAGAAAAGAAAAGAAAAACATTAATTATTAAAATTGTTTGCTAAACCCCAAGTCCGCAGATCAGCAAAATAAGAAAAAAAAATATAATGCAAAAATTATTTCTTTTTTAGTTAATTTGGGAGTGAAATGAACAACTATGTAGCATACAAAAGAACGTAAAGGAACAGAGCGATTCCGGAAAGAATATATAAATACGGTAAATGAGACTGCCAGCGAGGTCGTACCTGTCGGGACAGTCCGAGGCACAGACAGAGTCTATGAGACCCACATCCAGAGTCCCCTGCAGGAGTAAAAAAAAAGAATATTTAAGTCGGTGATCATTAAACATTCTAATAATGTTGGATAAACCCCGGGAAGGGAAATGCTCTTCTCTCCCGTTAGAACCTTCCATGAATGTCTATGTCTTTATTCACCAGTGTCGGCTCTGATGGAGCCCTGGGTGAAGCCGACAGATTAAATGGATAGAAAGCTCTGTTTTGGCTGTTGAAACGAGGTTAAGCCCACAGCGAGTAGTTTGGAAGCCGCGATCCCGTGGAAGGTAGCCCTCCGATCCACGAGAAGAGTATAAATTCCGAGTCCATGTTCCGTATTTCATTTAGGAAACGTTCCGGACTCACCACGGCGTTTTTGGGGTTGGCTTGCTCGTCCCTCATTTCTCGCAGCTGCTGGGCGGTCGCGGTGTGGACTCTGCTGAGGACATTAAACCAGCCACTGACGCAAAAAAAACGAGAGGAGAAAAGCGTTTTAATCGTTTTATCTCATCACCGTCGTGTATATGCAGGTCAGATCACACGTTGGGAAACTATTCATAGGCAACATCATGCATGACCGGCTCGGCGTATTGGGGAGACGATTATACGCACCTCGCATCTTCTGGAGTCTCAGCCACAATGTGATACGTTCGTTCTTCCGTCACGACGTCCAACGCGTTTTCTTTCTCGTGAATGTCTATAATGGATCTGAAAACCACAAACGATTAGACGACAAAGTAAAAGGAAGGCTACACGGAACGCAGCAACTATCAAAAAGGTAGAGCTGAGGGTCCCTGACCGTTGTGACCATTCGAAGGGTAGACTTAAAATGAAGTCCTTGCTTTGACCACTTACTTGGCCATCCTTATATCGATGGTCCCTCTCAAGCGTTCCTCGCTATCATTCTCAAAGTACATGAGCTTGGACTCGCGCAGCACAAACCAGCGGCGTTTCCAGTTGCGCCGCGACAGGGTCGACATCCCCCCTCCTTTCTTATAAAGCCAACCGGATTTCAGAGCCTCCTGCTTGGTGCGGAACCACATAAACGTCTCGTCCTTCAACACGCACCAGCGGCGTCTCCAGAGGTTCATGAGGCCACCGGCTGGAAGGACAAGATGTATGTGGTTTGTCTTTTAACGAATACATTGTGACTCAATGGTGACTCATTGTGAATGAAGGTAGAACAAAGTCTTGCACTTAGAAAGTTCAAACATATGTTTTAAGGCTGCACATTTTGAACCCTGTGGGGTAGAGGAGCCATACCTTTCATGTAGAGATAACTGTGGAAATATGGAGGACCCCCTCCATTAAACAGAGTCACTCGACTGGTCATTAACTCTTCATCGGTGTCAATGTGACTGTCTGCTTCATCGTCGCTGTCCAAAAACTGCAATAAAAAAAAAAATACAACGGTCTTTCAAGATCAAAGAGTCCGACGTTCATCCTTTAGGCCCAGAAACCTACTAAACCCAGTGTGGATATTATATCAAAAGCGAGGTAGAGGGGCATAAGATCATTTCCTGGTGGGAAATAAAGAAAAGACTTCTACTAGTTTGACTCGGCGCATACACCAGGCGCTCATCATATCTAGAAACTTCTGTAGACTCACCGAATCCAAACTCCCACACTGAGATCCAAAGCTGCCCGGCTTGGAGATCCTTAGAACCTCCTCATCTGTCAGATGGCCGTCGCTTAGGTTTGTCGTGTCAACAGAACCCGGTGGACCTTCCTCAAACTCTTCGTGGTCGTAGTCGGACTCCACGTCGGGAGGGTAGCTGTAAATGGGTTCCTGCGCCTCGTCGCTGTTGCTCAGCGTATCCGACACACAGTGATATATGCTTTCCGACTTCTGAGATAGGGCGCTGTAAGCGTCTTCACCCGATAAAGGTTCGCCCGGGGAATCGGGGGCGCTGGTTCTACTCTGCTCATCGGGAAGTTCCGGTTGAATTTTTGCGTAGGTCTGTTCCTCTGAACTTTCGCTGGATATTACGTCAGCGTCTTCTAGCAACATCGGAGGAGGTGGTGGAAAGGCTTCATCGTCTGCGTGAAACCCTTCATCCACCTCATCTTCTGCTAAAGGCGCCACCACGCTGCCCCCCATGTTGAGCGTCCCGTCAATTCCATTCTCCAAGCTTTGGGTACTTTCATCCAAATTCCCGAAGTCCAGCAGCTCTAGGAATTCCTGGGCCACCCGGGATGCTTCCTTCTCCAGCTTGTGGATTTGTTCCTCCCGCTGCCGGGTGACCGCGTTGCGCGTGTCCACGCAAGTGATGGAGATGCCGTCCAATTTTTGTTGTTGATTCAGCTTCTCAATCTCCTTCTCCAGCCGCAGGATCTCCTCCATTTGGCGTCTCTCCTCTTCTTGAAGAAGGTTTTCCAAGTTCCTGGCCTTCTCTTGCTCTTCCTAAGTTAAAACAAAACATTCAATCAAAAGTAAACTCACAATAACTGTTCTTCTTTAGGTTGCTTATAGAACTTTTAATGTATGCAAAGTCCGTCAATGAAAATATGATGACCCCTTTCTCTGACCCCGCTCAAGTTGCATTATCTCTTTGCGTCTCAGACACTGAAATATAATTGTCAGCTCCGAGGTCTTTGTGGTTCAGGGGGTCAGTAGATCACCTGCAGAAAGTATCCCTACGATGATCCACGAGCCATTAGACGATTCTACAATATCCGGAGTGATACATAATTTCTCTCATTGAAGTTGGGAAACTAACCTGAGCAGCCCGAAGCTCGGCCTCCAGTCTCTCTTGTTCCCTACGACAAAGGGGAAACCAATAGTTGTGAACATGTAGATAAATATTTTAAGACGTAATCCTTGTTTTACGGCTGGTCGGTCAGTATATAAGATATATGGTAGTTATATATTATTATTATTGGTTTCATATTCTAGCTCTAGAGATATCGCTGATCTTTCTTTACCTCCTCTCTGCTTCTTCTTGTCTTTTTCTTTCCTCCTCAATCCTCCTCTGTTCTTCCAGCTCCTGCCGTCTCCTCTCCTCCTCCTCTTTCCTTCTCCGCTCTTCCTCTTCCCTGCGTTTCCGCTCTTCCTCCAGCATTTGCTGGAAAAGGAGCCGCGCGGCTCTGCCTCGCCAGTGCTTCTGGAAGTGGACGGCGGATTTACGGAGGCGAAGGAACGCGGATCTCCAGTAATGCGCTCTATAGTTTTTCTGGATTGTGACGATCCACCCGCAGACCTGCTTATAGCGCTTCCTATAGAGAAGAACGTACGGCTTTAGTATCAGCCTTCAGATGGATTTGTCAGCGAGACCATTTTTTCCCTGGACGGTTTGGGGCATTTTGCTTCATACGAAGTCACATTGCCGCATTCTAACGCAATCCTTACTCTAGAATTAACTCTGTACTCCAGCATTCTAATAGTAAAATCTATTCTACTGAGTTTAGCTACGTTGTAACATGGGTGCTGTATTTAGTTTGTTTCTGTACCCGGCACATTCTAGTTCGTTCCTACAACAGAGCAGCGCATTCTAATGGCGGTGTGACGGCAGCACTGCGCACGCTCGCACTCTCTTATACTCAACGCTCCTCCCCGCACATAAAAGCACATCTTTCCTTCCTCGATACCTCAAACTACTCCGGCATCCTGCGCTCCTAACCTAAATATAGAGCGCTACTAAGAATAGAAAATGTAGCTGGATGTATCCCCCCCCATCACATCCCTTCCAAATAAACATCCCTCCAAATCCCCCCCCCCCATCACATCCCTCCAAATATCCCCCCCCCATCACATGCCTTCCAAATAGACCCCCCCAACCACCCCCATCACATCCAAATGAACCTAATACGGAAAATGCATTTCGGGATTATAAATAACAGGGAATTAAACTCCGGTGAAGGTTTTTATCCGCTGTCAGTCTCAGGACGGCCTCGCAAGAAAGCACCACATGGGATAAATTACCTGCCGCCAAGAAAGGCGACTATCGGGAGGTTTAGAAGAAAAAAAGCTGAAGGTTTAAGGTGTTGGGGGGGAGCGAGACGAGGGATATAGAGGATTAAAGGGCCAGAGATGGTAAATGAGATCTAGAAGAAGGGTATAGCTGTGGGACCCACCTGCAACTCCCTTAGCCCACCATATCTGCAGCCCACTCAAGGGTTAACGTGTAACTTTAGGGTCCACTGTACTAAATCCCATGACTGGTTGGGTGTGATAGGAGTTGCAGGTTTAGCAGCAGGAAGGCAGCTGCCGTCGCAGGAGCGGCCCATACAGTAACCCGCATTGTGACCGTCGGAGGGCGAACGCCGGCTGCATCTGCTGGGAAGTCCAGAGACCAGACGGCAACAGGTGCAGTAATCTGGAGCTAAATAATAATTAACCAGCGTGCCAACCCCCCCCCCGGTGGATAGGGTTAAAGGGTTAAACTATTGTGTGCTATAACACGTTAAAAACAGTGCTTTCCTGTCTCTGTTCTCGCACATCCTCCTCCTGGAGTCAGGGACTCGCTCCACTACGCTCAGGATCGGGGCAACAATGCGGCTCCGTTCCTCGACAGCTCAGTCTTTATCGGCTGCCCCCTAACGGAGACCACGTCTTCACCTTGGGGCGTTAAGGCCCATGTCGGCTAAACAGTGCTCTTCTATTTGAGTGCCAAGAGAATTTGTTACAGTGTTCCAAGAACAAAAAAAAAAAAACACCCCAATCAAGAACAAGAATTAGGTTTATCCTAGTCCTCAGATTACCGTAAATTGCAACTCCCATCATGCACAGCTGAATAGGGTGAGAGTTGTACACAGAACCCCAATCTATACAAGCTGCTCTGCAGATAATTCCCATCATGCTCAACCAGCCATACTGTGACTGAGCATTGTGGGATGAGCAGTACGTATTCCCACACTCACGCCAGTAGTCATGCCCGCTGCTGGTTATACATGATGGGAGTTGTAGTCCACACGTATTAAATGTTTGTTATTTGTCTTTCTGGCGTGAGAAATCCGCGTTACCTTGCGATGTATCCTTGGACGTGCGCTTGGATCACCAAAGCTGCTCTCTTGAGTTCTTGGTCACGGCTTTTCTCGAGCTTCTGCTCCAAAGCTTCTTTGAGGAACACCTGCGGGCAAGGAATAAAGTCCGTTCACGGAGGTGGCGATAGCCCGGCGACAGGTGGCACGCCGCGCACAGGACAGACAGAGCCCCTTTCTTGCCAGCGGGACTTAAGCACAATGTAGTTATGTTGGAACGCATCCAGCATCTGTCGCTCCCTCTAGTACCAGCCTCCCGGCCGTAGGGAGAGCCAGGAGCTCGGCGCGGGGAGGAGAGTGGGGAGAGGAGGCGTGGGGGAGAGACCCACACTGAGGAGTCTGAAGCGAGACACCACCGACACTCACAAGAGAACGAGACAATGCAGGGACAGAGAGACCACTCAGAGCCGGAATGAGAGAGCCAAGAGCAGAGAGGAACCCGAGAGACTACAGGGGAAATATACAGATTATTTCATTATGCATTATACAGGGCTAGCCCTTCCCACGGGGGTAAACTCACCACACCGGCCCTTCATAATTCAGAATGAGATACAATGTTGCAGCAATGGGGGATAATAAATTATATTAAACACTAAAATAAGGAGATACGGATCAGAATAATTTAACCCCTGTATGAATCTAATGCAGGGGCTTCTACGGAGGAGCAACGGAAAAACAGACAGAAAAATTACAGACACAACATAAAAAGACAAGAGGATGGGCAGACGGGACAGAAAAACGGACACCGAAGCGGGGGACGAACAGAAACCCCCCCCCGCCACCCTCATTACCCCGCTCGCCGCTCGCAGTCCTGGGCAGTAAGAATGAACGCAACGGTTTTATTTCCTAAAGAAACAAAGAATCCCCCGACTCCCCCGGCTTCCTTCCAGAAGCTGTTCCTTCCGTTTACAAACAATCAGCGGGAGAGAAAGCGCACGCAGCCAAGTTACAGTCTGCCGGAGGCGCTGGGTGAGCGAGGGCTGCGGCGGAGTATTATCAGACAGCAAGAACGATGCCAGAACACTCTTAGAATGCGCGAGTGAACGTATTCAATGCTCTTTTGGGGGTAAATATATATGATGCTGAATTTTACAATGTTTGGTAAATTTAAACACCAGCTGGGGGTGAGACGCCAAATATTAACCAACGCTGATAAGCGTCCATCTCAAAGATTCTATTCCAGTTACTCTCTAATGGTGGCAACAAAATGGTTATAACAACCGTCCCGGGGAGGAAAAAATATTCGGCACGAAAGCACTTGTTTGAAAGCAAAGAGCGAGACAGAGAGCGCAGGCGAACGAGAGAAAAAAGAGAAAGAGAGGAAAAAGAAAAATAAAGGGGAAAAAAGAGAAAAGGGGGAAAAGGAGAGAAAGAGAAAAAACACAAATTTCCTCGAAGTGAAAAATGAACAGATTAGCGGACGGCACTCAGACTTGTGTCTAACAGCGAAGGGAATTAGTAAGTTGACGAGCCGACAGCGCAATCCACGTTAAAATCAATACAGACAGCGATAACGGCGCCCGGTCTTACAGAGAAGCCTTTCACAAAGCGCAGGGGGGGAGGGGAGCCTCTAACCTTGAACCAAACAAAAGGGACTCTCTCTGGATCTGCCCCGGGGCACTTAGCTTTTGACCCCATCCACGAGCCCCGTGACACTCAGCATGAGTGCTTTCTCTATCATTCCCCGGCGAGGGGAAGACCCGCGGGACTCTGCTCCCCGTCACACTCCATATCCATCTGATGTCACCGAGCCGGGCGCTCGCGTTCCTCACTTGTGACCCAAGGAATTCCACCGCTCGCCCACCAAGAGATACCGACGTGCGGAGTACGGAGTGCGCCAGAAGCCCACCAAGGTCGATTATTACCGAGAAGCCAGTAACAAAAAGAACGTCCGTCGGGATTCTTGAGCTTTTTTTTGCCTTTTTACCCCCACTTTGCTGACTTCTTTTCCTCGCCTACCTTTTACATTTCCCATCCTCTTTCTAACTTCTATTGCGACCCCCAATACAAATACACATTCCAGGTCCGAACGCCGGGGCCCCTGGGCAATTGCTGCAGGGCCCCTCAGGACGCTCGACACTAAACATTTGTACAACACCAACCGGGCATGAAAGCGACAAATATGAAGGAATTATTAATAAGAACGGCGTCCTCACCTTGGTCTTTCCGAGCTGCCACTCCTTCTTGCTGCCATCGTAAGACTGCAGGAACGCGGCGCACGTCGCCCGAAGGTCACCTTCACCTTTAATACTCCTTAGAAGCATCTTATACCTGCAGACACATCGGGGGCAATAATAATGAAAACGGTACTTTATTATTAAAAAAAAGGTTAGGGAATCATTTATGGGGATTATGCAGCTCGCTACTATGTATCGGGGAATCTATTCACTAAGATCGGGATATTCACTAAAAGGTTCAGAGAAGCCGAAGTCAGTCCTCCTCGTACGGGAATCTTCTGAAATGCAGATTCCGTGAGCCGTTCGGAACCCGGGCGCTGGGCGTTCGTCCCGTATGTTCGTTTCCCGGGCCGACCACGGAGACACCGACACGCCGCGGACCTCACCTGCTCGTAAAATCCTGGTACTGCCTGCGTACCGGGAATCCCGCTCTGCGAATCTTCACCGTCTCCAGCATCCCCGAGTACCGCAGCTGGTTTAAAACCACGTCCGGGTTAAAGGTGTTCGGGAGCTGAAAGAGAAATAAAATCGATGAACAAAAGGGTTAAATTTCCTACAGCACCCGGCGTCAGACCCGAAACGTGACAGACGGGCAAAGATTTCGAGAACCTCGGAAATTCTATAAAATAAAGGGGTTCTAGATTTTTAGTATCGATTTTGGGGGGTTTGGTACTAAATGTAGAGGAACAGGGGGGGGTCGCAGAGGATGACCATCTCAGCGGGTCGTACTCACCTTGTCGGTGTTGGGTTTTATGCAGCGGATGAAGAAAGGGTTGGAGGTGCTGAGCATGGCCATGAGGGAGTGCAGAGACTCCTAGACAAAAAAAGAAGAAAAAGAGCATTATTAGGCAACGGTCTGGCAAGACTTTAAATTTCGGCACTTAGGGCAGTAAGTACCAGGAGCCATTGTGGTGCAATAAGCAGGAACATCCTATTTGGCCCAGAACTGACCCAAAAAAATACATCAAACTCCCCAACGGGTTACACATTTAATCCTGAAGGACCTGAGAGATGGGCTCGATATAATTTCAGAACAATAAAGTTTTAAACTTTGAATATGGGGGTGGGGGGGTCTTTTACGTCACACATACCCTGAACTGGGAGCTGACGGTTGGCTTCTTCCGCTGGGTTCCCATTTTCAGAGTTTCCTCGCCGCTTCTGCTGCAGACTTTTTCAAAGAGATCGTAGATAAAATCCAGCCTGAAACACAGAGATTTTAAGTCAAATTGATGAAGCTTTGAATGCTCGACGCGACTTTCGTATTTTATACAGTAACGTTATCATAAGGTTTTGGGTTACAGGATACTTTGTAGCCGACCTCATGTGAGCTCCTCCTATGGAATCCTGACGTCAGCTCATTTTAATGTAAAAAGGACTGGAAAACAACCTTTCAGCAGCAAAATATTCATATTTTTTATTTGTGTGTTTTTTTAATAAAAAGAAACTTGGCTATGGTTTGGGAGTTTGTAAAAAAAACAAAAACGTCTACTCAGCCAGGACTTAATATTCTTTTTTGTTCTTATTATTTCCTAATAAATAGAAGAAACGAGGGGTAACTCGTACCATGGCTGGGGACCAAAGAACACATTGTATTCTAAGTGCTGTTACAGTGTAATAGAAGCGCATTACCTGCTATCTCGTAACATGTTTAGAATGTCATCCCGGAACGTGTCTCGATTCTTTTCCAGAAATCCCCGTATATCATATGTGACCTAGAATGACAATAGAGATCCGGAGTCAGATTATTATCGTCAGCGACCGAAATAAACTCCTTCCTTACACAAAACCCGACATCCCACGGAAAAGAAATCCCAATGCACCGTGTAAAAAGCTTAACGCTCTCAAATATTTCAGCAAATGAAAGTCACACAATCTTATAATCAAGAATTACCGCCTGCCGAAGGATATTCACATAACGCATCGCTGCGGCGCTGCATGATGATCATTGCAGTCCTCGGAGGCTGAAACGGTCTCTTTAGACTGCCAGTGAGCTTGACTTAATAAGCTGTCTTCCATTACTATATTATTTAGTGTCCCCCAATAATAATACATATGTCGTAGCCAAGCTCATGAGCTCATTTCAACAAAACATCTGCTGTAGAAGATACAGGGTGGGGGTTCTGTGCATCCGCGACTCACCTCTCCGGCGTAATGCTTGATTCCAAACTGGTTCTCGGTCACGCGAGGCTTCACATAATGTGGGTTATTCTGGAGCACAGAAAAAATAGGAAATTCAGTTTTGTCTAAAGTTAAGACGGTTCTGCCTATGGTATCCCCTAAACCGGGTCTCTACCAAACACACACACTATGGTTCAAAGGCTTGGGGTCACTCAGCTGTTTTCATGGAAAACAAGGAAATTTCTGGCTGTAACATAATTACAAAAAGGGTTTTCTGATGATCGATTAACCTTTTAAACTTAGGTCAGCGAACACAATGTGCCATTGGAACCCAGGAGTGATGGGAGTGATAAAGGGCCACTGGAA